>ADNK01000072.1:0-32500 GCA_000320545.1 Bigelowiella natans CCMP2755 | reverse complement strand
AATGATGATGAACTGTATGTGTTTCCAAAACGTTGCAAGATGTTTTTGCTGTTCAACAGCTAACAACAATGCAATGTACACAATTCTAGAATTGAGAAAGTTGCATGATGTGTCGTGCATGCTAGCTTGACTAGCTAGCTAGCCTTCATGTAGAGTGTGTTAATGTGCGTAGTTACGTGCGCTTGAGCAATGGCTAGGTGGCACTCTAGCACTGTTCAATGAATCTGATCTCGCACAGCTAGTGCGATGTTTGCTAGCATGCTTGCACATGCTAGCATGTGTGAATATCTAGCACGTTATTGGCGAACTCGCGTGTTACATGAAGTTTTACATTTAAGATTTCATGACTGCGTTGGGGCAGCAGCACATCTCTAGAACTAGAGAGCTAGACATGTAATGGCATGCATTGTAAACAAGATTTGCTTTGTTTCCCAAGCTAGCAAGCATAATCATCATCATAAGTAACATGCAAAAAGCATGCCATAATTCTGTAGAGTAGTTATATCTACTTCGCCGAGCTAATTGCTCATACGTAGATTTTTAAGTTAAAATGCTATTTATATTTACTGAGTTTCGTTCGTCCATCTTACCGCTATATTTTCCTCCTATCCCTGTCACCAGTCTACAAGTCATCATCATCATCGCTGTCTCCCTCATCCGCAACTTGGATGTTCTCCGGTCCATAGTCCGCGTCGATGGCCTCGCAATGTGTGATGGCGTAGAGCAGGCGCTTGTGCATCATGGCGAGATTGGTGTACTTAGGCATGTCAATAGAGAAGAAGCACGTGTGGCCGATGGGCATGTAGGAGTCGGGGCTGCCGGCAGTTGGCAGCACATTGATCGTGAAATGCGTTTGGAAGTCGGCGGCGCGGACGGGAAGCCTCGCGCGCCCCCACACGAACTTGAGGAACTTCGCCCGCTCCATCTCGTCGAAGCGCTCGCGCATGATCTGCCAGAAGAACTGAATATGCGTATCGTTGGCGGTACACCCTTGATAGCGCGTCATCTTCTGCAGGAGGTCCACGTTCATCTGCGACCGGCCGCACACCTGAATCTCGAGCTCCTCCCACGCGAAAATTGATAGAAGCGGGTAGGGCACCACGCACGCGAGGCCGCGGCGGATGGCCGCGCACTGCTGCTGGAACTCCTTCTTCCTATAGTCGACGATCTTGGTGCAGAACTCTTTGCGGTTGCTCCACGTTAGCGTAACCTCCTTACCGCCGGGAATCAGCTCGCGCTCCTTCTGGTCAGAGCCGACGATGACGAACTTCGTTTGGGAGAAGGCCATGTCAAACTGCTCCGGGGTCACGCGGCCGGAGACGGTCAACGAGAACCTCTTCTCCGCCGCCTTCTTGCAGCGAGCCAGCTGCTCGCCCAACGATGCCTTGGAGTCCACTTTCACTCCGGCCACTTCGATGATCTTCATTCGGCGTTTGAGACCGTTCTTCTCGGCCTGGCTGCCTGGCATGATTCCAACGACCCTGAGCTTATTGTCAAGGTCAAGTCCAAGCGGCGAGTCGGCAGCAAAGGAGAATGTCTTAGGCTCCATCGTCTGCATGTTCTCAATTAGCTTGAAAGACAGGCGGTCGATAGCGACGACATCCGACTCCTCGATCTCGGCGCCGATGAGCGGCTTCCACACAATCGAGGGCAAGTCCAGGGAGAGCAGCGACGTGGTTCGGATGGCCAGCCCCATAAGTTTCCCAAGGAACTCGTACATGGAAAGGTGCAAAGGCTCGACAGCCGAGGGGTTGGGCACCCATTTGTGCCGGTTTTGACCGATCTGCTCGCGGCCGTTCGGACAAAGGATGAAGAGAGGAAGCTGCGGCGACTGAAGCTCCTGACACATCACGAAGATCAGCTCGCGGTACAGACCCCCAGCGTCGATGCCCCCCTCCCCGGCGAACTCGGTCTTCCACACGCGCATCCCTTTGCCCGCGCGGAAAAGGGCCACGTCCATCTTGTTGAGCTTTCGGAACAGCTGCCCGAAGCACGTGCGCGTCCCGCGCACGTCGCACTTGCCCTGCGACTTGAGCCGGTTTGACCGAAATCGGTTGATCTGCACGGTGCCCATTCTCGAGTGGCCGGACGCCTGGGTGTCCTGGAGCGCCGACATCCACAGCTTGTTCTTCGTCGACCAGAAGATCAGCGTGCGCAAAGCGCGCACCGTATCCGTGAGCCGCGACATTCCCTGCTTCACGGAGAAGTCCAGCATGGGCAGCAGATTCGTCACCGAGCGGTTGAGAAGCTGCAGCGTGAGTAGGCGGATCTGGAGCTGTGTGGTGGTACAGTTCTCGATGTCCGGGTAGTGGATGAGGTGCGGGGTGGGGTTGAAGTCGTTGGGAGGAAACTTCTTGATCGTGGCGTCGATCGACTTCTTGTCGCAGATGCGGTCGACACACGCAACCAGCTGCGAGTCGGCCGCGAGCGAGAAGGCCTTGGCGTCGTAGGCGATGTGGTAAAAGCCGCCCGGCACGCTCGCGAGCCCGTCGGACAAAGCGTCCTTGACCTTCTCCCTCACACGGAAGGTCGGCGAGGTCTGGGTGCCGGCATTCTGGTTCAGATGTGAGCGGTTGCTGCTGCTGCTGGCGAAGTACATCTTCTTCGTCTTGCCAAAGTTCTGCTGGTTCGTAATCAAGCGAAACTCGTACGTCCCGTACGTCTTGGGCGCCTTGGACGAGTCCCACGTCAGCCCTTCATCAGCCATAGCCTCCGCCCCTAGCGTTATGCGAGAGACTTCCGAGTCGCCCTTTCCTTCCCGGAGGCAATAAATCGCCACGTAAGGGTTAAGATGCGGCTTCAGCATGTCGCTCATACCCGCCAGGTCGAGATAAAAGCCATTCTTCGGCTCTAGGTCCATTGGCCACAAAAACGACGTTCGAACCTCGCGCTTGCCGTCGGCCGGCTTCCTGCCGGACGCGAGCCTCGCCTGGCGCTGCCGCTCGAGGTGCTGCGCGAAGATGGCCCGGATGGCGTCGGCGTCGGAGGAGGGAATGCGGAGCGCGGGGTCGAGTTGCTTCGCGTCCACGCCCTGCGGTAGCTCCCTCTCCGCGGAGCCCATCGACATGCTGTTGATTTTCGAGTGGAGCTGCGAAATGAATTCGTAAGGCAGCGTGAAATCCTTGCGGTCGGAGAAGGCGAGCATGATGCGCCCCGCGAGCAGCACCTGGTCGAACCACGGCCAGTTCTCTGGCCTCCTGCTGGGGGGCTTCGCCATCTCCCCAAGCATCTTCACCTTCGCGCCCTTGCCGTTGAGGCTCACGGCCGGGTGGCACGCTCGGAAACGCTTAACGTCGAGGAAGGCCAGCCCTTGCGCGATGTCGTTGATGTAGAAGTGCAGAGTTCCAGCATCTAGATCCACCTCCACGCCGACCGTGTCGCCCCGCTTGAAGGCGCTGGCGTAGTCGACCTGCTTCCCTTTGTGAATCTTCTGGCCCTTCTCTGAGAGCCCCCACGTACCTTCTTGGCTACCCACGCTGGGGTCGGGGGAGAACACGGAGAAGGAATCGCTGACCAAGCCGCAAACGATGAGCGGTTTCTTCTTGCCCCCGAAGCCGCCTCTGGATTTGGATGGAACTGCTAAGATCTCGAAGGCGAAGTAATGGCGGCCGGAAGTGAAGCCCTGCACGGACTTGACAATTCTTACGCCGTCCTTATCGGAGCAAACGACCGTTGGGCGCGGGTCGAGCGGCGTCTTTTGCTGCTTCTTCCCCTCGAAAAGGTTGCTGTCGAGCTTATCGGATAAGGGTTTCACTGGTTCCCCGCCTACAGATTTCACCCACGCCGTGTCGCTGCCGAGGTCCTCTTGCGCGAGTTTCAGGTCCTCGCTAGCGTCAAAGACGTTGAACGTTAGTCGCGTCATCGATGGCTCGGAGACGGTGCCGTATATCTCAAAACCGCTGACGAAAAGCTGAGCCTTGCCGCCCGCGTTGCCGCCAGTCCCCACCAGTCGGAACATCGAGAAAGGGCCCCGCAGCGTGGGGTTGAGTATGATCGGCCAGGTGTATGTGGAGGACGCTTGGGCGAGGCCTTTGTCGTTGGAATGGATTCGTAGCGCCGCCCAGAACTCCCCGTCGCTGCTGGCCTCCAGCCGCCAGTTGCGAGGGGCCATCGATACGTCCGCACCGCACCGCAAAGAGTAGTGCGTAGGCGTGATCTTACGATCGTAGAAATTGAAAGTCACCGAAGGCTGGGGGTCGTTGGGGTCGGTGAGCAGCCCCACGACGTACGTGTCGCGATTGAACACCTCGAAGTCATCGACCAACGCCTTCTCATCCACGGAGGAGAAGCTGATGCCCACCTCGCCGCTCTCCCCCGGGTTCTCCCAGTAGGCCTTCTTGCCTCTTGAGCCTATGTGGTAGAGGACGCCGTTGGTGTCGAGGTTCCTCTTGAACTTGCATTCGGTGAAACGCAGGCTGCTCCCTTCTTCGCCCTCGCCGCCCACCTCGGCCACGTCCATTTCTCCTTCTTTGCCGCCGCCGCCGCCGCTACTTCCGCCGCTGCTGCCTCGCTTCGCATCCGCCCCCTCCTTTTCTTTCTGCTCCTTCGCCTTCTGCTCCTCCGCCGCCGCCCTGGCCTTTGCAGCGAAGTCCTCTTCCTTCTGCTGTTGATCCAGGATGATGACCAGCTCGAGGAGGGCCTGAAAGAATTGCGTAAACTTGTTGTCGCGCTTCTGCTGCTGCCAAATGCGGTTCAGCAGGTCCTTGAGCACGTCACACGATTCGCGGTCGTAGTCGACGCCAAGGCGTATGAGCGTTGTTAACAGCTGGACGAAGCTGAGCCTGGTTCGGCCCTTGAGCACTGCGATCGACTTAAACACGAGATTCACCACCTGTTTCAGCAACACCTTCTTTCCGTACTTTCCAAGAGCCGGCGCGACTGCTGCTTCCGCGGACAGCTTCGTCGTTTGCTCTCCCGCCGTGCTGTTTGGCCGAACAAGCTTAATGAAGACGTCGAAGATCCAAACGACCATGCTTGCGTTCCACGCTCCTAGGCACTTCTCCTCACTGGTGACATCCTCGACGTCCTCGCCCATCCCGCAGCATATCTTGATGAGCTGGCCAAGCCCCTGCGAGACGAGGAAGAGAGAGAGCGGCGCGGTCTCCGAGAAATCCTGCATGGACACCTCCGAGTCCCCTTCCGTGACGATGGCCTCAACCTTCTGTTTCTCTTTGCTGAGAACCACTGAAACGGCCGTGCGCAGGACGTCCATCCCGTTGTCGATGCGCGAAAAGTCGACGAGTCTCAGGAACTTCCCGACGAACTCAAACCCGCCGAAGTGCTCGAAATCAAGCGGCTTCGCGCCGCCCTCCGGCCAGTTGGAGAGCATGGACAGGATGCACTGCCGCGCGTACAGCACGGCCATGCTCTTGTGCAGCTTCTGGTCCTGGAAGCGAAGGCGTGTGAGGGACTCATGGTCGAGGCAGTCGAAGCCCTTGGCCCTCTCCGGCTTCGGCTTCTGGATCAGCGTCCCCAGCTCGATGTCCATCTGCTCCTGCGTGGATTTCAGGATTCGGTACGTTTGCTGGCCCGACTGTTTTTTCTCGGCGGTGAATCGTAGCCTCATCTGCTGGGCGCGGCGCTGCTCCTCTGCCTCCTGGCGCTTCTGCTCGGCGGTTTTGCGCTGCTGCTTGTTAGTGAGCTCGTCGTAGTGAGAGAGCAGCCACGCGATAGCGGCATCTTCGTCGTTTCCAACGACGCTGAGCGCCTCGGAGCACCACGCGACGGGGAATCCTGTGAGAGAGAGATTCTGCGACATCTTGAGGTGTTCGGCGGCCTCGTCCTGCCGCTTGAGCTCATCGACATTGAGCCTTATCCAGTCGCTGGCGCCCTTCCGTGACTTCTTTGAAGCCTCGATGGCCTTAAGGCACCATCTCTCAGGGTGACCCATTTTTAGAAGCGAGCGCGTGTAGTCCGACGTCTGGAGGGGGTCCAACAACGGAGCGCGGGGGTTCTCGACAGCGGAAACCTCCTCCTTCTTGAATGCCCGCGGCCAGAACTGCAGCATGGCGACGTTGTACTCGGCTGTGTGCGCGGAGCTGCCGAGGGTGATAACCTTGATGCCCTTCTTCTCAGCGGGCAGTGGAAGGCCAGTGTTGGGGTCCAAGGTCGGCACTGCAACCTTGTCGGCGATGCTCGCGACTAGAGCGCTTCGGCCGTTGAGCGTTCCTGTGAGCTTGCTGCTTCCTGCGAGAGCGGGGGCGAAGCCGCCGCCGAGCGACACGTGGGGTTTCCCGGTGTTCGCACCTTTGTCGTAGGTGAGGATGAGCCGATACCAAGTCTTCGGTTTCACACTCGCCGATTTGCGCACGGCGCTGGCCTTCTTCGCGTCCCGCGTCGAGGTTTTCGTGTGCAGCTTTCCGTTGTGGCGAAGCTCCACCTGCAAGAAGGGGATGTCGACCTTAGCGTCGAAGAAGTCGTTGGGGCTGCAGGAGAACAGCACCAACGGCTCCTTCTCTTTGGGGAGACTCTCCACGGAGAAATCTAAGATCGCAGTCCAACTCGAGCTGGCTTCAACACTCACGGGAATCATCAGGTTAGAGTTTTCCCGGAGGCGGTAGCAATGTGGTATCGGCACTGCTGCTGCTACTGCTGCTGCTGCTGATGATGATTTGTCAGCGCCGGCAGCAGCTCCCTCCTGTTCTTTGATGTTTGGGTCGTGCCGATTGTTAGTACTGTTTTCGCGGGGGAGGAAACCGCCATTTCCTCCGAGGATGATACCCATTGTGAGCTCCTTGGCCTCGGCTTGCGCGTCGAAATCAACCGTTTGCACCTTCTGCAGCGCAGACTCGACGTCGGTGAGATCTTTGTCGAGGAATGCCAGGCCGCATGAGGCGACGCGTTTCACGAAGTCCTCATCGCCTGCGAACTTCCAGAATCCAGCGTCCCGCACCCACGCGTTGCACCCGCTGGCAAACGTGAGCAAGACCTCCTCCTTGTGGGTTTTGACGGTCTCCGCAACGGCCTTTTCGAGCCGCCCCTTTTCCTCAGCATCGAGCGTCTCGCTGGGCAGCTTTGTGTCGACCTGTAGGACGAGATTGTCATCGACGTAACCAGAGACCTCTGCATTCACCCCGCCTACGATCGTGATCGAGTGGCTACCGTCGCCGATATCCATGTCCTTCGCTTTCACGTCCTGAGCGTTATTCGAGGCGAATGCGTCAGAGGTCTGTTTGTGACGGAACATCGTCAGCTTCTCGCCGCTCTTCGAGATGAGTCGGAGGTGCAGTCGCGAGAGGGAGGGGTTCGCTAAAACCTCAACCACGGTGTAGTTCGCGCCTCCTTCTCCGCCCGCCACAGGAAGCACCATTCTACAAAGCACGACACTGATTTTCTCGTCATTGTTACTGATTAGACTCGAGGATGCTGCTCCCGGGCCTTCACTCTGTTTGGCTCCTTTTCCTCCTCCTCCTCCTCCTCCTCCTGCTGCTGCTGCTGCTACGTCCTGTTTCGCATCTGCTGCTGGCGTCGATGCGTCCGACCCCCCGAACGGGTTAAAGCCCTCTTTGCCGGCTCCCTTTGCCGCCTTAACTGCGGGGGGGATGCTAGACTGCTGCCTGGGCTTGATGCGGATGGACATGGTGAAGGGAAGGAGGAATACGCTCTGCCCCTCTGCCTGCTCAGCGATAGCGTCCTCAAACCAAGATGTATCTTGGGAATCGGAAGAACCGGCTTCCTTACCTCCTGCCATAAAGCGGATGCGAGCGGAAAGCTGCGCCTTGTCCCCCAGGGGGAGGAACTTCGCCTCGTTCTCAGAGAAGACAGGCTCCCCGAGAGGTAGCGAGTAAGAGTTGCTGCTGTTGGTCAGGTCTTGATCCTTCTTCTTCTTCTTCTTCTTCTCCTTCTCCTGCTGCGCTGCCCCGCCCCCGCTTCCTCCAGAGAGGGTTTCGATCTCGTTGACGTAGTCCTTGGGGAGTAGCGTTTTAGAGTCGAGGAAAGAACCGAACGTGCCGCACAGAAGGGCGAGGTCCGGATACCACGGCAAGTGCGTCTTCGCACGGCCTCGAGCCCCCGTAAAGGGGAAGGGGGTGGGGCTGCTTGGAACGCGCATATCATGTTTGCTCTTGAGAAGAAAGCAGCCGTTGGAAGAGGGGTCGACGGTGATCCATGACCACTGATAGCCGAGAGAACAAATGTCCTCGTAGCGCGTTGGGGCCATCAACGTCGCGTTATCCGTGTAGCCCCACCTGTACAGATTACCGCTTTCCGTGACACATAGGCCGCTGCTGCCCGTGCCCGAGACCCGTACCACGCGCTCACCGTCAAGATTCGCGCAAGGCGTCGGCGTGGGCACATTCGAGCGCACCTGTCCTCCTGTACCGCACCCATAATCGGAGTTCTGGCCCCACGCATAGAGGCGTCCTTCGTCAGTGATAGCATAGTAGACGTAAGCGGCCGCGGAGATGAAAACCACCTTGTGGCCGTCAAAGTCGTCCAACTTGGTGAGCTCCCTCACCGGCGTGCCGGAGCCGTGGCCGTGGTTCATAGCCCCGGTCGTGTACAGGTCGCCATTCACGTCGAGGGCCATGAAGGTCTGCCCTCCAATGCCGAACTGCGCCCAGTCCGCCTTGTGCTCGGAGAGCGCGTCGACAAGGGTGGGCGTCAGGATTTGCTTGTTGCTGTACTGGTTGAAGCCGGGCACCGGATTCGAGTTCTGATCGCTCATGAGGCAAGAAATGGCCTGCGAAACATTGCCCCACACGTACACCTCGTTGGTATCGGTGTGCGCCAGGACGATCGCTTGGCCCTGCGAAGAGGTGGCGATGCGGCGAATCTTCTTCTCCTCTAGCCCTGGAACATCCTGCGCCTCGCTTTGGTTCGGGTTCGCTGGAACGCCGACCCGCTGCATATAGCCCAGGTAGAAGAGCTTGCCCTCCTCCGTCAGCATTAGGAGGATCTGGTAGTTTCCAGCCACCTGGATGACCTTGTGCTCGCTCATGCTCTCCACGAGCTTAGGCTGGTTGATGCGGCCGCCGGAGCCGCCGAACCCCCAGCCCCCGCCGCTCTGGAAGGGCTGGCCCCAGTAGTAGACGTTGCCGGAGGCGGTCAGCGCCACCGCGCGAGATCCGGGGCAGACGATTTGGACGATGTCCTCGTCGTTGAAGAGCGACTGGTCGATTTGCTTCGGAGAGCGGACGCCCAAGCCGTTATTCTGCCCGGTGAGACACAGACCGTAGTCATCGTACTGCGCCCAACAATATATGCTCTCCCCATGATAAGCGCTGGCGCTCATCACACGCGCGACAGCCTTCCGCTCGTTTTCGCCCCCCACCCCCCCCTCTACGACTGCCACGCCCGACCGATCGGGGCGTTTCACGCGCACGTCGTTCTTCATCACGGAGCCAAAGAGCTCGAAGCCAGAGCAGGCGAGATAGTACGTGTTGTTGGAGTTCTTCCCGGTCATCTGGATGCGAAACTGCTGGTAGAAGTCCTTCCTGGCGGCCTTGGGGAGCTCCCACGTGGCCGCCTGGCCCTTCTGACTCAGCTTGGCGTCGTTACGATGACTCTTAAGCACCTTCCATGCCTGACCGTCGACTGAGCCCATGAGGTCCCAGTTTCGGAGCGCCTCCTGGTTCGCACTGCTGTAATGGCGGAGCGTGTAGTGCGTGGGCTTAACCCGGAAGCTTTGCAGGTCGACGGTGACCGACTGTTTCGGCTTGTTCTGCGACACACAGCGCTCTGCCGAGCGGCCAACCACCGCCGAGGCCGAGGCGGCGTCGGGGGACATCGACGAGAAAGTGACCGCGATCTTCTTGCCGTCGCACGGGTTTTTCCACGGCGCTTTGTAGCCGTCCGTTGCAATGTAGTAGATGATGCCGCTCTGGTCGCCCTCGTGGAGCTCGCCGCCGTAGTACTGCCATAGGTACTTTTCCTCCTCCCTCTTCTGCTCTAGCTCCCGAAACTTCCACCCGGTTCGCACAGCGAGCGTCTCCAGATTGTACGGGGACGGGAACTCGAAGTCCTTGAAGGCGTCGGTATGGCTGAGGGCGATCTTGTTCAGGACGGTGCCGAATTTCATGTCGAGCAGCACGTTCCCAAACTCGTGTTCCTTGAGGAGGAAGTTGAGCGCCTTCAGCGTGTACGCGCGGAGCTGAAGCAGGAGCGAGGTTACTGGCGCAAGCTGGTCAGAGCCCTTGACCGGGACTACCTCGGCCGTTTTCTCGACGAAGGCCACCATCGGTTTCGCCAGCTCCACGAACTCCGCGGCGATGTTCCCTCGATCTAGATCTACATCGGCCACGAAGTCCAGCTTGGTCTCGTCGACGATCACCTCCGAGTCGCCGTTGTCAAAGTGGATTGAGTAGGCGTTCACGCCACCCTTCTTCTTCTTGCTCGTCCTGCCCTTGCCGTTGCTCGAGGGGACTCCAGGAGCGCTCGGCGCCATTTGGCCTCCTCCTTGTGCCTTCGACTCCATCATTATCGCAGCGGCCGCGCCCTCGTTCATCTTCGTAATGCACACGACGGTCCCAGCCACAACCTCGCCGTTGCTCTCCGCGACCACGCGTGCGCCCTCCCTCAGCGGCTCGCAGTGCCCCATGAGCACGTAGAGGGCTGCGAGGGTCTTCGCGAGAGTCGTCCGGAAATCTTGCGTGCAGGCAGCGGAGCGCGATTTGGCTTCCTCAGCCGCTTTGAGCGTCGCTAGAACCTTTTTCAAACCTGCTCCCGACTCCTTGAGGACTTTGTTTACGAGGGGCCTCCAACCCTCCTTTCGCATGAGTGAGCGCATGAGCGAGCCGAGCTCGGAGGCCACGCTTATCTCCGTGTCGGGGCTGCTCCCTTTCTTCGCCTTCGATGATGCGCCGATGTCGTCATGCTGCCCCCCTTGCTGCTGCTGCTTTTTATCACCTTTGTTATCATCGCCCTCGTTGTGAACGAACTCGGAGAGGATGCCGCTGTGCCCGAGCACTGCGAAACCGATACGCTCGAAGTAGGAGTCGAGAAGCACCAGAGCTTGGTCGTTTCCGCCGCCCCCTCCCATCTCGATGTTGTGGGGGAGCAAGCTGCGGACGATGCGGATGGCCAGGATCTGCTGGACCTTAGAGCTGGAGGCCTCTGTCAGAGCGAGCATGGTCTGGAGATGGTTTGTTCGCGACAATAATTGCTGCACCGGCCGCGACTTGATACAGCGCAGCACCACCCACAAGAATTGATTCAGGTACGCGTCAACCTCTCCCTTGGCTGGGAGCATATCACGGACAGCCGCGACGCCGGTGAAGCCAATATCACGGAAGGTGTCGATGTACCAGCCGTTGGAGGCATCCGAGAGGTGCGCCGTCCGCGAGCGCCGAGCCCATATCTCCCCGCTACCGCCAACGTCCTCGGAGGACTCAGCCTTTTTCCTCGTCATCATCGTGATGCGGAAGCTCCCCGTGCATTCCACGACAAGGTACGCGTTCTTGATGCTCCCGTAAAGGGGAACGGGTGTCCCGACTGGCTTGCCGTCCTTGTAAAACCGCATCGTGCCCGAGCCGCTCGTATCCCACTCGATCGTGAGCTTTTCGCCGCTGCAAAACCAGCCCATATTGACGCCGATGTTCCTCTGCGGGTTAGCCCCCGAGCACGCATTGCCCTGGGCTACCAAGAGGCCGGAGGAGCGCTGGAAGAGCGATGTGCCGGAGTGATAGTTCATGTAAGGCATCGGTCCGCCAGTCGGCCCCCTCCCTGCTTGAAGGTTCTCATTTACCTTTGTATCTTGCAACCCGACAAAGCAGAATTGGGTGATGGGGGCGCCTTTGCTGCTGCGGCCGCCTCCATGGCTAGCACCGCGGTTCCGCGATGCGCGGCGGCCGCCACGGCTGCGGCGGCCACCGCCATTCTTCCCTCCCGCCCCGGACATCTCGATGCGAAGCGTAATGCGATGCTTCCCCTCGGGATATACTGTGCTCCCCCGTACCCCGTACATGCCGAAGTAGTTGATGTTACCAGCCATGGCCGAGAGTTGTTCCGCACGACGCGGATTGCCAAATCCGCCGCCGCTGCCAAAGCTGCCGCCGACGCCAAAACCGCCTCTGTTGTACGCGACTGTACGCGTGCCCGTTTGGACCCCGCCACCAAACAGACCCCCGCCCCCGGCGGCCGCACTCGGCATCACTGCGAGTTGCTGCTGCTGTTCAAAGATGTCATCTTCGTCGGTGAAGCAGTCTGACTCCTCCGAGGAGAACTCAGCATCATCGTAGGCGCTGAGCTCGGCGTCTAGATCATTCATTATCTCGTTACTCATTCCGAACGATAATGGCGGCGCTGGCTGCGGTGTAGCAAAGATGCTTGCAGACGAGGTTAGGGTGGCCCCGCCAGCGCTCCTCGCCCCCCCTCCCCCAGTTCCTTTGCGCTCGCGAGAGAACTGGCCAATGATGATAGAGAGGGGGTACTCGGAGTTCGGCTTTGCTAGTCTCCATTGTGTCTTTGGCTGCAGCTTCGCCTCCGGTAGCTGCCACCAATCGCTCGGTTTCTCCTGCAAATGTAAAGGGGGAGGGGGGGGAGGGGTATTATCGTAGTGGCTGTTTAGGATGATGATAGTAATAATGATAATGATAATAATAATAATAATAAACACAGCAGAAACTTTACGATATTGTTCCGTAACGCATTTTGTCTAACGAGAGAGATCGGAAGGAGTTCGTCGCTGCTGACCTTGGCTTTAGCAACCGTTTCCTTCTTCTGAGGGTCAAGGATACCGAAGATCTCGAGCCGGGGGAGTACGAATTCAATCTTTGTGCCTTTGAGGGTCACGGCACGAATGCGAAGGTACGAGTAAGGAATCGTCGATGGCTTCTTCAGCACATAAAGCTTGCTAAGTTCGGCTGGAGCGGGATTTTTCACTGCTGCCTTACGGGGTGCTGAGATCCTCCGGGGCGCAGCTGTTGTTAGCCTCAGGGGCTGTGCTACTTGCGGCATGATCGCTCCCCTGAGGAAGAACGCAAAGTCGTCATCGATGCATGTAGTAAAAAATGTTGTGAGAAAGATATTCATTCTCTCTCTCTTTTCTTCCCCCTCTGACCCCTCCCCATATGATATTGTATATATGTATATATAATGTGTGTGTGTGTGTGTGTGTTAAAATATGTAGTATATATATATATATATATATATATATATATTTATATAGGTCGACGCCACCCGAAACTAAAGCCGGAGGATGATGTTGATGTTGCTGCTGTAATCCTTAATGAGGATACAGCTAAAGCCGAAGAAGAAGAAGAAGAAGAAGAAGAACCACTGCCAAATCGAAACCCAGAAGAAGGCTGCGCCAGTGCCGCCCCTCCCCTAGCACGAGCGCCCCCGAAACTGAACCCGGAGGAAGGGGCAGCTGCGGCCGAGGAAGCTCCAAAGAGCTCACTAGAGTCGTGAGTCTCAATCGTGTCAAAGTGCTTTCCGTCCGCAGAGCCCTGCAGTTCCCACGTCACGACATTGCTGTCCTCGATGGCGCTGTGGAAGCTCACCCGGAAGGCGTGTATGAGCACCTTGTGCGCCTTGAGATCGACCTGGACGAACGGCTTCGAGGCGAGCCTGGTGGTGTAGTTGAAGGCCTCCCGACCTACCACCTTGCTCGCTTTCTCGTTGCCGTCGCGGGCGATATCAGAGCACGTGACCTCCACCCTGCCGCTGTCGTGCGGGTTTTGGAACGCCGCCTTCCCCAGTCCAGTGCCGAGGAAGTGAAAGATCCCCTTATCGTCGCTCGGGGACTTGTGCAGAATGCGCGTTCCGCCTTCGTCGTCCTCCTTCCAAAAGCGGTCCAAAATCGCCTTTATTTTCGCGTCGTTCGGGCCGCCGCGGCTGCTCTTCTTCGCATCAGGGGCCCTACTACTGCCCGCGCCCTTCTTCGCGGTTGAGATTCGTCCAAGCTCTAGTAGGGCCTCGATCTGCGAGACTACCATCTTCATCACCGCGTCGTGCAGGTTTCGCATGCCTCCGGTCTTCTTCGATTCCTCCTCGTCGCTGCTGCTGCTGCTGCTGCTGCCGCCATCCGCATACTGCGAAACAAAGTACGTGAGCAGCCTGGTCAGCGCCCACGTTTGTGCCCGCGAATTCCACGATCTGCGCTCCAGCGTGCGGTCTCCCAGCCCTCGCACAACTTCCCCCTGGATTATCTTACCGGTTGGGGTTCTAGTACCAGTAGCGGTAGCAGCAGCAGAAGTTGTCGCCTTTGCATCCTCACCATCCTGGAACGCCTCAAACGCCTCGGCGAAGTTGGCATTGGCGCAAATAACGTCCCTGCAGTGCTTGTTTCGGCCTGCAAGACCTACGAGCACCTCTACAAGCGCCTGGCGCAAAAGCGGCACGATTCCCACCTGGGTGAGACGAATGAGGTCGCGCTGCGAGCACTCCACGTTGCAGAGCTCACAGAGAAGAATGCGGCTAGCCGCGTCCAGCTTCGACTTGGTCATGAGGGCGGCGATGATGAGGAAGTAGCTGTCCTCGATGGCGCCGCGCACGCTCTCCCCGGCGACGTCGAGCTGCGACAGGAAGTGGATCTTGGCTAGGCTCGGCGCGACGGGGGCCTGGGGCCCAGCGGCCGCTTTGCTGGTTTTGCTCGCCGAGGAGGACGCGTTGGTCGGGAGTCGGAATGAAAGGGAAACGTGGCGCAGCATCTCCGGTATGAGGTAGTGGCTTCGTAGCTCCCGGACAAGCTCGGCGACGTGCTTCAATGCCAACAGCCTCGCCGTTGCGCGGTAGCGGGAAGATAGCAGCGCGTGCTTAAGCGGCCCGAGGAGATTAGGCCGAATGCGCATGAAACGGATGACTTCGCTCATCAGCTTTTCGTCGCCGGCCTCCTTCTCCACGGTTGTCCTCGCGGAGATCATCTGCTGGAGAGCTCGCACGGCGCTCTTGAGCTTGGTCGTGAGCTGTCGCTGTCTGTTGTACGAACTTGTGCGCAGTAGTAAGGGCGGTACGTCGGAGGGCATCTCCGGCCCAGCACTGCCTCCGCCGACCTCGCTGCTGTTCTTTTCCTCCTCGTCCTCTTCGGAAAGCGACGTACTCATGCTCAGGCTCGCGGCGAGGTCAAGCTTCATCATGAATTCCTTCTCAAACTGCGCCAGCCCCTCGATTCCCTTCCGACCCTTGATCTGCTGCGCCTCGATCTGCATCTCGGAGGCCTTCAGAAACACCGCTTTGATGTCCTCGGGGACGTCGGCTTCAGAGCCCTCTTCCTCCTCCTTCTTCTCCTGCTCTTCTACAAGCTTCCTGGCCGTGTGCCCCATCCCGGTGTGGTAGAGAAGAAGCGCGAATACAGACCTTACCAGCCGCGCGGCTGTCGGCTTCACACTCGCGAGCATTACCGGCGGTATCTTGCAGATTTTACGAAGCTTTGCGACCAGTAATCCGCCCACCCCCTCCCCTGCGGCGATTTGCCCCAAGAGCTCGCCCGTTAGACCTTTCCCGAAAAGAGAAGAATGGGGAGAGGACGACGAGGCCGCCGCCGACGCTTCGAGCCCTCTTGCGTCTGCACTAGGAATGCTCTCGCGACGGCCCGTCCCTGCAGCTCCGATGGCGACGATTTCTTTCACCTCCGCCTCATCCTTAAGCTCTTTAAGTTTCTCGAGCCCTGCGTGCAGAGCGGGTAAGCTGCTTTCGGGGCCAGCAATGCCGCGGAGCAGCGGGCAGCCGTCCTTGAGCCCTCCCTTGAAGAGATTCGACTGAAGCCAGCTCTTGCAGCGCGTCTCGGAGGCCTCAACGTCTCCAACCTGTATGAGCGTCGCTGCGATTCCTCCTGTCAGCCAGGCCGCGGTCTTTGCCATCTTGCGAACCCAGGCCGTCGGGATCTCCATCACGCTCGCCTTGATGGTGAGGCCGAAGCCCCAGCCTCCGTTGCCATTGGTCGTCCAGGATAGGTAGAAGCTCGAGCCGGAAACATCGATTTGCGCCGGCCAGTAGCCGCTCTTCCCCTCGCCCACCGCCCCATCGACTTTTGGGCTCTTCACTTCGGCCGCGCGCGGGGCAGCGGCAGCAGCGGGGGGGGGGACAGACGCCGCTGTAGGTGCCACAGGGCCGCCCCTTGTGGCACGTGGTTTACGTGATGATGATGATGATGATGATGATGATGCTACTGCAGGGTTCGGCGCAGTCGTCGCAGCTAGGGAGCCCAGCTTCGAGTCCTTTTCATCCTTTCCCTCCTTCACGTCGGCATCGCCAGTAAAAGCAGCGGCGGAAGACGACTTGCTGTCGCGCGGCGCGCGCGGAGACTTTGCATCGGCGCCGCCGCTCTTCTTCTTCGCAGCGGGCCCGAACAGCGGCGGCGTGAGGGGGGACGCTTTCCCCGGCTTCGCAAACAGCTGCAGCGTGTCGGTGTTGCTCATGGTCTCGCACCTCGCGTCAAACTCCACGCGGATCTCCGTCGCCCCCGCCACGGATATATGGTCCACGATGCGCCTGTTGGGGACGTAAGGGTGGGAGGAGTTCGCGGTCCTCACTTTGGTGACGGGAACCTTCTTCTTCGAGCCAGGGACGCGATCTGCGAGCACCAGAATCGCATCCAAGCGCATGGTCAGCTTCGCCATCAAGGGCAGCAGAGCGGCCGATACCCACTGCCGTTTCACGCTCACGAACATCGACACCGCGGAGAGCATTGGCCGTGCAAGCTGGCCTACCATTGAATCGTGGAGGACGGCGTTGGACAGCGCTGATAACTGCTTCGCGTCGTCCACATCGCGCAGCCGAGCGGCTGCTCTATCGAGCACCTTGAGCGACGATTCGAGCAGGTTCTTCGTGTACGCGAGGAGGGTCTCGAAGGCAATGCGCCAGGAGCTGTCACTCCCTGCCGCGCTGCTCTTGGCCTTGAGCATCTTCTTCGCCTTCAGCTCCTCCTCGGCCGATAGGATCTTCCACTGACCTGCGCGCGAAAGGAGGTGCTTCTGGAGGTTGGCCAGGATCAGAATCACGGGCGACTTGCCCGCCTTCGCGGGTCGCAACTCCTCAATCGCCTTCACTGCCTCCGCAGCAGCCACTTCAAGCAGCAGCCCGAGCGTCCCTTGCACCGCCGCGAGACTCTTCTTGTGGTCCGCCACCTGCCCTTTGCCCTCGAGCTCGTCCATCAACAGAGCGCCGGAGGAGAACGACGCGAAGCGGGTGAGCAGCAGCTTGAGCAGGGTGAGCTCGGCCTTCGATAGCTGTGTGGTTTTGAGCCTCTTCGTCAGCAGGTCCGCGAGGTAGGTGACCTGGTCAGAGACGGCCTGGAAGAAGAACTCGAATCCTTCGGCGAAGATCTGCGCGGCCTCTGCCTGCACGATGGCCTCGATCTTGAGCGCGGAGAGGCGGTGACGCCCCGTGCGTGCCTTAGGTTTGTCCTGGATAAACGCTACGATGTGCTTCTTTATAGCGGCAGCATCGAGCAGGGAGACCTCGAAGTATTTCAGCGGCAGCTTCGACTTCACGAGCTGGTAGATGTGGGCCTTCAAGACGCGCAGCGTGGCAATGAGCATGTACATCTGCGGCACATAGTCGTCGTCGGATACGCCTCCCGAAGCGAAGAACGAAGGCGAGAGCAGCGAGATTATGCTCAGCGTCCTCTTGAGCGTATTGCCTGAAACGTTGATGCAAAGAGGCTTCGAGACGGTCGCCAGCCCGGAATCGCTCCCCCCCACCTCGCCAACGCCAATGCTCTCCGCGCCGACGAGCCGGTCTAGCGACGCGAGAATCATAACCGCGGCCGTCTTAGCTGCAACCCCGCCGCCGGCTGAATCACCCTCGTACGACGACGACGACGACGACGCGAGGAGACTGCCTTCCTGAATGTTGGAGAGGGGGGTGGGCGAGGAGGATGATGACGTAATCGCCTTCTCCTCGTCGCCTAGTTTGCCGTCAGCGGGCATCGAGAGGCGGGACGCCGTCGATATGCCCCCCGCGACAGCAGAGGCCTTCTTGAGCAACGGAACACCGAACCGCTCGAGCGCATCTTCGGAGTCCAGTGTTAGCGGTTTATCCCCAATATCGATTTCTTCTTCATCGTCCCACAGTGCTTCCTCTTCCTTAATCTAACGATTTTTAATATGGGGATTTGCGTGTTGTGGGGGAGGGGGAGGAAGGGGGGGGGGGGGGTATGTATACAGTCACGTAAGACTTTGAGGACAAATTTCTTTCTCCTACGAATATGCTGTCTAAATCAAGACTCTACTAGATGACCCTGCTCGATAGAGGACGGCATTATTTCTCCTCGCAAAGGTGTATTGTCAAACGACGCAGGGTTTTATACATGGCATCATCGTAGAAGCAAAACAGTGGCAGTCTCATTGCTAGTGCCCACCTCAATGCGGAATGCCAAACCGCCGTCCTGCGCGGACTGAACGTTGCCAAACCCCACTCCTTTCACTTTGATGTCGTCCTCAGTCGCCCAGAGAGAGACGCTAGTCGAGCAGTTTACGATTGTGAATAATGGGGACTTCTCCTCGTTCTCGTCGGTCAGGCCAGGGATGGGGCGCGAGCCGAATCTAAGATTGGAAGAGGCGGGGAGGAGTGAGAGGGAGAAATGGCAGATTCCTGCTCGCTCACGCCTCTCGCGGATGCGATAAAACGACGGAGATTATACATTAAAAAGTCACAAATGCGACAATGGAGAATAAGCAGCATCGTCGTCGTGTGCATGCCAGCTGCTCTAGCTAGCACTTTTAGTTCTCACCCCGCCCCTCCTGAACGCTGGATTTTCCACTTTTCCTGCGGACCGCAGGTCGGGGACATCTTCATCTCTTTCTGCCCTTTCATGTTCTTCGGAGAACACAAACAACAGAAGAGAATGTGCATTTGCATATAGGTGTCTGTGCGTCTCTCTCTCTCTCTCTCTCTCTCTCTCTCTCTCTCTGCATGTGTATGTGTGTGTGTGTGTGTGGATGATATCAACACTGCATTTTCCCCTGTTGGCCCTCACGTACCATGTTTGTGATGTACAGCGATGAGCGCGGGTTTTTGATACTGAATGTGTCGTAGGAAGTCCTTGTTGAGTTCACAGTGCCTACCAGGATAATTCAGTGATAGCACCAGTAGATAAAAGCATGGATTTAGATGCGGCCTAAGGCAAGAAACAAGGCGGGAGAGTGCCTTCGAAAAGCTCCCGACATCTCCCCCCCCCCCTCCCCCCCTTTTTTTACCAACGATTGACAAGCATGAACAATTTTGTCTTACCGGAGCTCTGAATCTCGAAAACGGTGAACTCGCTGGGGATATTGGACAGAGTCTACGAGAGAGAGAGAGAGAGAGAGAGAGAGAGAGAGAGAGAAAGGATATGAACAAAAGAAGGAGGGAAAAAAGGGGGGGGGCAGGTACTGAGGTAATTTGTGCTGCTGCTGTGCTGCAGAGGCCCTTTTCTCACTAGTAACACACTATCACGACTACCAAAATCTTCTTGGAAGGCTCGACGCATAAGTACTTTCCGCTCTCAGTTTGTATTTGCACCTACATCAACGGAAGAGAAAACCACGCCAGGCTCTGTGAGCACACAACAGAAGAATGCTCGGATGAACCCGGATACGCAATCGCAAGGGTAGACTTACCATCTTTCCAAGGAACATCCGCGCCGCTTTTCCTTTGTCGGAAGGCTTGTAGTCGACGAGATATGCCAGCGATTTCTCGATTCTAATTAGTAGTAGCGGTTTGACAAAAACAGACCGAATGGCCGTAAGAATGACGGGAGAGTATCGAATAACCATCGATAATTTCGCCTGGATTTTGGAATTCTACTTAAACAGTGGCATCGGTATTATTATTATTAATGATAATAATATTTTTATTATCATAAAGGCATACGTGGATCATGCTACATCTCTTACGCATCTCTCAATGAACGGTTTTAGAAGCAACACATCGACGATATGGCTTTGAGAATTCATATCAAAAATAGAGAACGATGTCTCGCGGAACGATGCTGCCCCCCCCTCCCAACCCGACAGCTGGCGTGGCACAGCACAACTGTTGTGAGGGGGATGCGTATCCAGGTTCTTCTATGCAGAATCGGATTGCCCCTGATGCCTTCTCGTCTCTGAATACTCCTCCTCCTCTAATACTCCTCCTCTTTTTCGAATACCTGTAGTTCTCATGAACCCCGCCGAGCTCGTTTATCAGGAAGCTTTCTACGAGAAATAGGATCTCCCCGACGGATCCAGTCGCTAAGGCCATCTTAAAAAGAACCTTTACAAGAAAGGGAAGGGGGGGGGGGGGAAACATGGAGCACTCGCAGCAGGTTGCGACATCTGTACAATGCAGCTACGCAGGGACTACGAGCGATCCATCCATGATGATAGATCTAGAACCATCACTCCCCTTGACTCCCTCTCTGCTTACTTGCACGGCCAGATTGCGAAGTTCCGCGGAAATTTCGAGACCCTAACGAGATGTAGATAGAAAAATGGAGACCGGTCGCCATGGGGTTGGTGCATTTGTGCATATTAAAGCTCACGTAAAAATGCATGGGTAGCATGCCATTCTACCTTCAATATATACCACACACACACACACACACACACACACACACAATATCAAAAAATATATATGTTTCAATGTACAAGATTTGTGGCGATTGCTGCGCACATTAATATATATATATATATATATATATACACCATATACAAAACTTTCGTACCTTGGCTCTCGCATCTGTTTTGGCGCAGAGGATGAGTGACGTGATGAAATCGTAAATGCCGTTGAAGCACTTGAAAACAGGCGAGTTCTTCAGTCCCAAATTAGGTACTTCCTCCAGCATAACGGAAAGCATTTCTAATATTTCCTGGAAGAGGAGGAGGAGGAGTAGGAGGAGGAAGAGGTTACAAAAGATAATTATATGAGTACCACTCTCTCTCAACCCGGCTAAACAAGCAACTACCTCCACGTAGAAGGTGTAGTGATCCTTACTGATACGCTTAATGAGCTTCACTGTCCGCAAAAACGCGTGTGTGGCCATTCGAATTGCCATACGAGTGCCGAGAGACATGCGCATGTTTTGGAACTCGAGCTTTTCCACAAGAGCATTCATCGTCTTTTGTTTATTTATCGCCACGCGCTTCGTCTGGCGTCGCATGGCTTCGAACATCTGCCGGATTACGTGCTGCTGGCGCAATATCCACCGAGTAAACTCCCTTACTTCTGGATCAGCATCAGCTAGGCTTGTGACGTCCTCCATCGTCTGAATAGCCCAGCGCCGGTCGAGACTCTCCACCGCACTCTTCTTCTTCTGCTGGAAGGCGAAACAGATGGTGGGGGGCAGATACTCTCATTTTCGTTTGCGAGATACATCATATATATATATATATATATATATATATATATATATATATATATATATATATATATGTGTGTGTGTGTGTGTGTGTGTGTGTGTGTGTGTTAGATTGACGACAGAATGCTCCATTTCTCCACGAATGATACGGATGCTGAACGAAAAGAAACGAGGCTGTACACTACAAGAAGGGGGTCAATACATTCTGAGGAATCGAGAAGATAGAGCCAGGAAAGTCCACGCCTGGCGAGTACGTGGGAGTCTGTTCCTTGTACTTCGTCTTGGTCGCGATAGTCTCCAGGACACTGCAGGTGAATTGTATGAATACTCGAATAAATTATAAATATCCTCTAGCAAGATAAGGATGAGGAGGGGCACCTGTCATCGAACAGGCTTTGCTCAAGCACAGTGAGCTTCAAATCCTCGTAATCATCCAAGTTTATGCTGCCTAGATGGGAGCTCCGAACTCCCATCGTTTGACGTGTTCCAGTGCAGGCCCCGAAGCGAAGATTGCCCTAGCAGTGCAAAGAATGTAAGGCCTATCACCACCCGCCGCACGGTATTCGAAGCTCCAAAGCTAAAAAATGACATTCTTTCATAGCACACAACAAATTCGAATTTCTACAGTTTATTCCAATCCCCGCAAGCACGATAGCGTTCCTGATCCGAAGCCAGCACCAAACGAAGGAGGAGGCTAAGCCGGTTGTATTCCGGGGGTGGAATCTGACACAAAATCACAAACCCTTGTTGAGGAATCCCCGCGCCGAATTTTAACGGCATGTGGATTTCATTGTCGCAGGTTCTTTTCTGCATGGAAAAGAGACCAACTGGAAAGGTGCAAAATATCTCTTGGGCTCCTCGAAAACCGGTCCGCGGGAGGCAGCAAGTTATACTTTTTTCGTTGGCGAAACAAATAAATCGAACAGCTCAACGGCCTCGAATTTCCATCCAGAATCGAATCTCTTCCTTGTCGTACGCAGCCTTCCCTTGTAGTAAGTATGCCTTGTTTGTTTCTCCCAGTCCAAGAACCTTCCGTACCTGCAGCGATTTCTAGATAAAATTTTAGAGCATCCGGGCATTGTCGCAGAGGCGTTTACCCTGTGCGTGTCGTAGCAAACCATGCATTTTCGTGCAATAAAATAATGCAAAGAACGGTAGGATATATTGCAAACTGAAATCATCCTTGAGATTAGTTCCTATGATTGTTCATTTGCGAGCATTGCCCATTGTTGTCTAATTTAGTTTATTCTTTCGGAATGCACATCGAAGAAATTTCCTAAAAAATGGACTCTCATCGTTCACTCGGATCCGATAAATTGTTATCGATAAAACATCTGAAATTGATTGTTGGAGTGATCCCTTAACGAAAACAACTTCAGGTTGTAAGAGTACCTCTTCTCTGCCCACACATCTGAACGTGCTCGTAAGGCTATGGAATCCTCTCACGGGGCGACGGATTCCTAGCCAATCCGACTGAATCCGCAGGAGACTATATAGGACTATTATAATATCAAGTTTATTTTTCCATGGCGCCAACTCGAAATCAGGAAAGGATGCCTCATTCAGTCTCTATAATCTTTCTTTATGGAGCCATTTTCTGGGTTCCTGCACTAGGATCTAAGCCCACTGTCCGCACTCCCTCATACCTTTCGAATAGATATATATCTTCGAAGATCGCACTCAATTGTCCGCGCCTTCGCCTTGGAGCCAAACGAGAGGAAGGTTGGAGCACCGTTCGCGACAACTTTCGAACAAGATCTTCGATGAGTCGAAACAGACGATCTGGGCTCTTCGTTTACGGTGCTACAAACGATGATATGGATGGAACCTCACCAGATCAACCCAAAAATAATGCAAGCGATTCGTCGATAGAGCAGCAGATCATCAAAACAACCAGAAATGTGCTCTCTGGCGTCGTTAACAGTATTCGATTAGCCTTGCAGAAGAGAATCGTCTTAGGAGGATCGAAGCAAACAAAAGACGCTAAGTTTTGGAATACGGCGGAGGAAGTGTTCATTATCACGTTCACTGATGGAGGGAATGAGATGATTTACTACAATATTGTCCAGCAGGACGATGGAAGCACCAAGGAGGTCATTGTTGCCTTCGAGTCTTATGAAGCTACAATGGGATATGTCGAGAAACTGAAGAAACAAATGTCGGAGCCAGGAACAGTGATACTACCACCGAATGGGAAAATAAAGTCCCTTCCGCCATCAGCGCTACTGAAAATCTGCCAAGAAAACGGTGAGAAATGAGTCGTTAAAGTTGTTCTTTAAAATGCCTATCTAAGAATATCATGTCCTTGAAAGCAATGGTGTTAGTAAAACAATTTGAACGATGAATATTGCTAAAATGTTTCACAGCCCGTAAAAATGGGGTATTCTTTTGGTCGCTCATCCCCTGACACCAACGCGTGATAACAGCTATTGAAAAAATTTCTCGTCTGTTGTTTTTGGCCAGGGATGTACGTCACTTTACAAAAGAAGCCAGAGACTGAGCTGCCAAAGTTGGTAGAACCTCCAAAGAGGGACACCTTAGCTGCCCGATTAGATGCAATACGAAATGAGAAAGATCCGCAACGAAGAATGAGGCTCATTACATTAGATGGAATCAAACCTGAGGACATTAAGGCCTCTGTTGCAGCCCTTCTCTCTCAAGGTGGCTCATCGACTAACGGTGGCAAACGTAGGCGCAGGAAGACATCAAGTGATGAGTGATTTTCCTATTCCAGGAGAATCTGAAGAACCATCACAGCACATGTGTATCGTACTGGATGCGTGCGCATGGTTGTAAGTTCATCGAATAATCGAATACGATTAATTTTCCTTTGGCTAGCAAACAGATCTAGAGAGTCTCGCATATGCATCGACATTAGTCATTGTTAGACCATTTGCAGCAACAAGGAATCCAATGTGACATGACCAGCTGTGACACAGCACTAGCATGCGTGAACTCTGCACGTGCTAGCAGTGTTCATTGTCTTGATCATGCTGCGCATCAACTAGTAGTGAATGACATCACGTGTTCGTAATTCAGAACTGCACGCGCGTGAGGACGTGCATGGCGTGGAACGACTGGTTTGCATGGCTTATTATTGAATGCTAGCTAACTAGCTATAGATGGATTGACACAATGATTGCAGAGACACAGCCGGACGCACGCATGCAGTGGTGTGCACTTGTCTCTCAACAATGGGTCCACAATCCATCTCTCTGTGCTTGACGCCTTGCTAAGTTGGTGCTTTTCATGCAATTGATGCTTGAGATCATTCAGTTAATGCTGCGCAGGCCGGACAGTGTTGGCGCCCATGCAGCGCAGTGTTGGTGTAGCTAGATCGATATGGCACCAATGCAAGAGCCAGCCAGCAAGTTCTGCGCTCACATGCAGCTTTCTGGGCGTCTTGTGCACGTGGCTGGATGGTGTATACTCAACGCGTGTCACGTGACATGACGATGTGCACTCTGCACACTGCCTAGCTGTCTACGCGTGTGACACGAACCGAACCAGCTAGCGAACTTGGACGACACGAACAAACCATGATCACGACAAAGCAGTGGTGCACGTCTGGACACGCTGCTTTGATCATATATATGCTATTACTGTGTCTATAATATGTGTTAAATTTATGGGTACGCCTAGAGCCCTATACGCATATAATATATATATATATATATATATATATATATATATATTTTTATATATATAGACTTAACAATATATAATATATGCATATTTAGGCTCTTGGTTTGGACTGAACAAACACGATAATTCGAATGTAAACAACAAAGTAGAGCTAAGTTACATCACAAGAGGGCAGTCACAGAAGAATAATGTAGGCCGAAGAGTTATTCAGGCGTATAAATGACCGTTTCACAAGAGCACACAGCAATCCGAGGCCTTATTCGATTTGAGAAAAGTAATGATATCTGAATGGCCCCTCTTCTGAGCGTAGTGTAATGCGTCATAGCCTGGTGTGAAAATTAAACAACGTTTGCGAGGCACAATACCATAATCAGCCACCATTCTCTAGTCAACAAATCAACCTACTATAAATAATGCAATTTTTAAACACACAAAAAACCTTTCGACGTTTGCGCGTTGATGTTTGCCTCCATATCAACAAGGTGTTTGACGATATCAAAATGGCCTTGAATGGAACTGAAAATCAACGGCGTAGCACCTGGTTGTAACCGATTTCATATTAGATACAAAATTAACAATAACATGTATACAACTACATAATTCTATTTCGATTCATGTTACCAGTATTGCTAGTGCTGCTACTCACAACATCATACCTCTACTTCTTCTCCTCCTTTTACTACCACTAAAAACTAATTCAACCCTACTACCATCCACCCAACACTGCGACTGCTGCCAAAATGCTAGAATGCTACAGCTTGTATCCACCTTGACGGTCTCTCGCTTCGATGTTTGCCTTCTTATCAATCAGGTACTTGACAACCTCCAATTGCCCTTCTTGAGAACCCAAAATCAACGGCGTATATCCTGGTTGTAACCGATTTCATATTAGATACAAAATTAACAATAACATATATGCAATATCAAGAACTATCATCTCACTAACAATTAACCTCAGCGAGTCATTCATGATCCGTGATAATTCCCAACCACCATCCATACCAACATTTGTTACTACTACTGCTACAATTACTACTACTACAACTACATAATTCTATTTCGATTCATGTTACCAGTATTGCTAGTGCCGCTACTCACAACATCATACCTCTACTTCTTCTCCTCCTTTTACTACCACTAAAAACTAATTCAACCCTACTACCATCCACCCAACACTGCGACTGCTGCCAAAATGCTAGAATGCTACAGCTTGTATCCACCTTGACGGTCTCTCGCTTCGATGTTTGCCTTCTTATCAATCAGGTACTTGACAACCTCCAAATGCCCTGGTTGACAAGCCGCATGCAACGGCGTATATCCTGGTTGTAACCGATTTCATATTAGATACAAAATTAACAACAACATATATGCAATATCAAGAACTATCATCTCACTAACTTCTAATCAACCTCAGCGAGTCATTCATGATCCGTGATAATTCCCAACCACCATCTAATCAACCTCAGCGAGTCGTTCATGAACCACGACAATTCCCAACGACCATCCATGCTAACCTTCATGTGTGCTCTATCTCACTAATACTACTACTACTACTACTACTACTACTACTATTACTACTACATACCTCTACTACTACTATGATTTAAGATATCAGTGTTGCTTCTCACAACCCAATGCCTCTACAGCTTCTCCTCTTACTCACTACTCAATCATATTATCATTGCTTCTACTGCTACTAAAAAACCAATTCAACACTACTATTATTCACCTAACACTACAGCTGCTGCCTAAATGCTAGTAATGCTGCAGCTGCTACCCACCTCCATCATCCCTTGCCTCGATGTTTGCCTTTATGCCTACTAGATACTTGATGATCTCTAAATGCCCTTGCTGTGATCCAAATATTAACGGCGTACTACCTGGTGATATTCAAACCCATATTAATCCCAAAAATAAGAATAGCATGTATGCAATATGAAGAACTATCCTCATCCTGCTATCTCAGTAACCTCAGCGAGTCGTTCATGACCCGTGATAATTCCCAACCGCCATCCACACTAACCTTCATGTGTGTTCTATCTTACTACCACAACAACAACAACAACTACAACTACTACTACTACTAGAACTACTAGTACTACTTCTACTCTATTTCTTACTAATCCAACACTACTACCAATTACTCAACACTGCGACTGCTGCCTAAATGCTCGTAATGCTACAACTGCCATCCACCTCGATTGCTCTTCGTCTCGATGTTTGCCTTCTTATCAACCAGGTACTTGACAACCTCAATGCGATTCATGAAAGAACCATGTAGTAACGCCGTAGCCTCTGATGATGATCGTTCCCATATTAGAAATAAAATTAACAATAACATGTATGCAATATCAAGAGCTATCATCTCAAGAACTATCATCTCACTAACATCTAATTAACCCCAGCGAGTCATTCATGATCCGTGACGATTCCCAACCACCATCCATACCAACATATATTACTACTACTAGCACTACTACTACTAGTAGTAGTACTATGATTCAAGATATCAGTGTTGCTTCTCACAACCCAATGCCTCTACAGCTTCTCCTCTTACTCACTACTCAATCATATTATCATTGCTTCTACTGCTACTAAAAAACCAATTCAACACTACTATTATTCAGCCAACACTACAGCTTCTGCCTAAATGCTAGTAATGCTGCAGCTGCTACCTACCGTCTTTGTCCATTTGCTCAATGTCTGCCTTCATATCAACCAGGTACTTAGCGATATCCAAGTAACCGCAGTGAGAACTCTTAATTAACGGCGTATTACCTAGTGATATTCAAACCCATATTAATCCCAAAAATAAGAATAGCATGTATGCAATATGAAGAACTATCCTCATCCTGATATCTCAGTAACCTCAGCGAGTCGTTCATGACCCGTGATAATTCCCAACCACCATCCATACTAACCTTCATGTGTGCTCTATCCTACTACCATAACTACAACAACAACTACTACTACTACTACTACTACTACCAGGATTCATAATACCAATACATCTACAACTTCTACTCCTCTTCCCACTCAATCCTCTTACCATTACTTGTACTGCAACTAAAAAAACTAATCCAACACTGCTATCATTCACCCAATACTTCAACTGCTGCCTAAATGCTAGTAATGCTGTAGCTGCTGCCCACCTCCATTGTCTTTCGCATTGACATTTGCCTTCATGCCCACTAGGTACTTGACGATCTCCAAATGGCCATTGTCGGAACTCTGCATCAAAGCCGTATTACCTGGTGATATCCAATCCCATATACTCAATCCTATTGTTATTACTTGTACTGCCACTAAAACACTAATCCAACACTACTATTATTGACCCAATACTGCAATTATTGCCTAAACGCTAGTAATGCTGCAGCTGCTACCCACCTACATTGTCCCTTGCCTCGATGTTCGCCTTTATGCCTACTAGATACTTGACGATCTCCAATTCCCCTTTTTTGGAACCGAAAACCAGCGGTGTTTGACCTGGTGGTAACAGATTTCATATTAGACACAAAAGTAATGATAGTATGTATACAATATCAAGAACTACAACTGCTGCCGAAATCTTTCCGATGTCTCATTCCTTGAATACGGTGTTGCCGTATTTATATGAATTAAACAAATAATGATAGTAATGCTGCAGATGCTACCCACCATAATCATTCTTCGTATTGACGTCAGCCTTTTTCTCAATTAAACTTTTTAGCTCAGGAAGGTCCTTTTTGGTTGTTGCTTCGAAAAGGTCAGACATTATACTTTGCGATGACTGCGATGATTGAGGTAGAGGGTAAGTAAAACAGCCAGCTTATGAGTACATGTAGATCTACTCGTAGATCTAGTACATGTAATCGAGATATGTTCCAACTGGAGCGGTTTCTCTATCAGTAACGGCCGTCCGTGGCAAAACCGTATCCGCCAGACGACCAGAGCGTCTCTCAGGCAAATTCTGGTGAATAAATGCACCTGAATAATGCGAAAGCATGTGTGACTACAGATTGTCGCAGAAAGCAAATCCCCTACGAGTTCGAGCATTGGATGGAGTTGCACTTGCACGGAAAATTGGCTGTTTTCGCCGAAATGACGACAGCAAGGGGTACTGCGATGAGTGAACGGCTCAGAACGTAACGGCTCGCTGAATCTTTCCTTTCAGCCCCCTTCTCCATTTTCCATCAGATCTAGGTCTACACCATGTCTTTCAAGCGAGCACAGGTCCACAGTAGTTTGGGCCGCACCTTGTGTTGTTGCTTTTTGGCGCATTTGTGGGAGAGCGAGAGTGCGTGCAACTGCTGGCTCATGTGTGCAATGTGCTCAGTCCAAAGCCGGCAAGCGGAAAAACAATGAATACGATGATGACTACTGCCTGGTGCTATCGTTGGGCGACAACGCTACCCTTACCGCTACCTTAGATGGCAACGATGACAGGAGTGATGCTATTTTCTATGGTACTCAATGCACACATGCTTTCTTCGCATGTCCTCCCTCTCCCTCTGTGTTTCTCTCTCTCTCTCTCTCTCTCTCTCTCTCTCTCTCTTTCTCTTTCCCACAGGCCTAAACACACAGGTAGAGCCGATAAATTTGTTGGCACATATGAGAAAAATGAGAGTGGGGTAAACATCACCTTCACATCCTGGAATTGCAAATCCGGCCGTGGCTCAAAACCAGATGACATCAAAGAGTTGAATAAAATTGAAGATGTTAAGGTAGTTCTTAGCAAAGTGTTTGTACATGAATGCACACACACCCGATGGATACTTGACAATTTGTACAGATTTCTGCAGAAGTCAAGGAAGGAAAGGTGATTCTGAAAGGCCCGGGAATTGAACATATCATGGGAAAGGTGTGCAAGGACCACACAGATCTGCACTCGGTTCTTGCAAAAATGGACATCCTAGAATGATCGCTTTGTGTGTAGTCGCACGGATTCGTTAGCAATGTGCAATTTCAATTCATAGAGTTGCAAAGTTCTGATAATGATCATAGCACTCTGTGACTACTAAGTGCTAGATGCATATGCTCAGATAAGAATATTTGTGTAGGAAAACTGCAGAATGTAGATCGAAATATTTTGTTACAATGTTGACAGCTGCGATGTAGCAACAACGCAAAGATAGCTCGCTGTGTTGTAATGCATTAATCCATGCACAATTGTAAAAGCCCAGCATTTGAAGATGGACAATGCATGATGTTGTTGCATGTGAGACGGATGTAATATGGCTTGATTAAATCTTTTCAATAGTCATCCGTAGAGCTATGCAAAGCAGCGGCTACAGCGCTAAGCAAATGTTGTATTACATATATTGTGAATTATATATCATTACCTTACTGTGTCTATCATTTTGCAGCAGTGAGCGACACGCATCGATATCAGAGTACGTAGCACAATCGCATCATGCATATGTGTGTATCCACATGCTCATATACTGCTACTGGCTGCTTGCGCGTGCACACATTTATAGACATGTAATACCATATGATATTACTTTGTCTATTATACACGCTCCGCACTCTTATCGAGTCGTACATTGAATAAGTTCTCATACATATGGCGAGCAGGGCCGATCACATGGATACTCGCATATCAGACATTGTGATACTTTCTGGTTTTCGGCCCCGGATCGACACCACACTCGGCGACAAAGATGCCCCGACCGAGCTGTCGTTCTCGTTGCTTTTATTTCGCTTTTTCCTACTCACGAGTCCCACCATGTTCACGGAACCTATCCATGCACATATAAGATTATTATCTTGTCGTAAGGCCTAAAATTCATTTGTGAAGGTGTATCCGAATATTAGTTTTCGTTTTTCAACTTTTACCTAGTGCTACTCCGCCCTCCTTTTCATCATCGACTACCGACGCCTAAGACCGTAACGAGAATGTACAAGTTGGTGGCATTCCAGGTACAAGCACGTGTCGCACGTTGCAAGAAATCCAAAATTCAACCGACATCAACTCACGATGTAAGCCACAAGCGCAAGCGCGAGCACACGCTCACATCACCACACACGTGTCTGAGCTATTCAATACCAGCACGGGACTTTGGCCATCAGTACCGCTGATTTCATTCACGATTTTCCCCTCAAGCACTTGGCCGCGGAGGAGATCCTTAGTCTTCGGGTCCATCTGACCAGGATTGTTCTTCTGGCAGTTGAAGAAGTAAAACCTGGAGGCAGATGGGAAGGGCGACAATAACGTAGAGCCATGCTATAAAAAACGTGCGAAGCTGTGTTTGGCAGCTGTCTGTCTGAAAGGAGCCATATTAAATACTATTTACCAGCATTCTTTCATGATCGCTACCGAATGCAGAGAAGTATTGTCACTAGCTATGTATATATATATATATATATATATATATATATATATATATATATATATATGAGACGCATTACTGGAAAAGAAGGAGAAGGAAAGCGTTGAACGAGGCGACGAAGGTGATGCCGGTGATCATCACATCCTGTAAAGTAATCAAAAAGACAAGGCAAATGTTACCATGCTTCACAGTCTTGACACGCATCTTGATCCCTCATCCTACTCTTATCTTCTCCTTTTATCCCCGCCCCCCCGCCTTCCAAATTATGTGTGCGCATGTATATGCGGACTCTGTATTCGAAAGTCATTCGATGCAGTACGTAGACGTTTGCACAGCTCAATATTCAGGAGTGTTTGTCCTCCTTCGTTTCAGCATTTCACTCTTTTAACATAGACCTTACCAGGACACTGTTTTCCAGATATTCATCGCAGGTAAAGGTAGCTCCTAATGAAACTGAGTTGCCTCCACAAAAAACTGTGATGACGCGATTAAAACGATAGTTGACCTGCACAGACAACAACACACTTGAGCATTGCAGAGTATTTATGTTTGTATGCATAAACACACGCACACACGCACACACGCACACACGCACACACGCACACACGCACACACGCGAATATATGCGACCCGAGCAGAAATAATGTACTTGTCCCAGAAAGTTCCGGGAAAGTAGTTGTTCATAATCCAAGAAGGTGTTGGACCTTTTGCAAGACAATAACACATTAACGATAGGGGGCGGGGGGATATTGAGTGTCAGTGCATCGTCGATATATCTTCTTATCAAGGTTTATGCATACTACCGGATCTCGGTAAGATTTTTTCCTTCGGCCCGAACTCGCTCGTGTAATTTGTGTCCAAATTGTAGAAAAACTCCCAATTGTACTAATTACATGCCAAACACATTAAAAAAGCCCACACACACACACACACACACACACACACACATATATTTTATATTTAATTTTCGAGAAAAAGAGGGAAGGAGAGGGGAAAGAGAGAGCGAGAGAGAGAGAGAGAGAGAGAGAGAGAGAGAGAGAGATTATATGATATATATATATATATATATATATATATATATATATATATATCTCTCTCTCTCTCTCTCTCTCTCTAATATTCAGTCGGGTATGTGGTCGCTCGCTCTCTGTTAGGGGGGAGAAATAAATAAAATATGTGTGTGTGTGTGTGTGTGTGTGTGTGTGTGTGTGTGTATATATATATATATATATATATATATATATATATATATATATATATATATATATATATATATATATAAGTATACACTATATCCATCATTTTCATAATAATGATAATAATAATGATAAGAAGAAGAAGAAAA
>ADNK01000077.1:20000-33861 GCA_000320545.1 Bigelowiella natans CCMP2755 | reverse complement strand
TGTGTGTGTGTGTGTTAAAATATACACATATAGTTCTGTAATATCCGTATTTTCACCATGCCTGTTTCATCGTCTTTGAGAGGGGTATGAGTCTCCACTCCCGCATCGTTCTCAATACCTTGGTATCGCTGGGGGCTGCGTTTTCGCCGCACTGCGCTCCTTCAAGAGCCTCTTCGTTGATGATAAAGCTGGAATTGCGGTATGCCTCATGGCCTATCGAGGACCTTCCCCTTGAAAGAGCAGTGGATTCCAAAGTAGTTAATAGTCATAGGAGGTGGAGGAGGAGGAGGAGGAGGAGGAAAAGGGGGAGAGAGAGAGGGGGCGGGAGGAGGAGGGAAATGACGTCGCAGGGTTCTACAAGTATACATGAACGATCCCGACTATGATATATATATATATATATATATATATATATATATGTAAAATACATACATAATATAACATAGCATCCCAGCACCTGACCCCATGGCCCTCCACCCCCTTCTTCCTCTTCCTCACCTGCCAAACAGCTTTGCGAAGAATTTGCCTTTATCACCGCCGCTCTCAACCTACCGCAGAGACGGCATAACAGTAGATATATGGCTGTTGGACTGACTAACACAGCGCGTGCTCAAGCACAACCCCCCCCTCCCCCCCTCCCATCCAACACCGGCCATTCTCGTGAAACGACGGGCAGAGAGCAAGCCGGCGGCTGCTTCTTCTCGCAAAAGGGAAAGGCAATTGCGCAGCAGACGTGGCCAAAGGTCACCGGCGTTCGAAATTCGTGATATATCCAAACACCTTAGTAGCGCAGTAGAGCTGCGATTCTCCCTGGCCCGTCGTGGCTTTCAGGTCCTCCACCGCTTTCCATATTCCTTCGATGTGGTTTGACGTGTTGTTTGTTTCTGGATTAGCGACTGGGAAAACCGTCATTGAGAAAGAGACGCGGGGAAAAGGGGCGCGCGGGGGGGTGGGGGGCTGCGGATTTTGCTATACGACAGCGAGATGGAACTCTTTTTCATGTAATAATTTGAAATGTGTGATGGCTCTGTGTTTACTGTTTCTTGCGAGAACGTTTGATACTCCTTCCTGAATTCATCCGTATATGTTGGTATTATATGCTGCTTGCATAAGGACAGTGACAGCAGAAACTTGTCCGCTGTATATTTTTAACAAAATACGCGCGCACGCACACACACACACACACACACACACACACACACAAACACACATACTCACCCGCAGATCGTCTTTTTCGATAAGCATCATATCGGTTAGCGCTGGGACTTCATCCTAGTAGGTAGGCACAGTTCAGAGATGCACTGTAATCGGTAGTACCACAGCCAACAGCAGCCCCTCCCCACCACCACCACCAAATATAACGTCTATTGTGTCGCAGTAAGTAATGAAAAGTTCGGTCAAAAGCAAACTGTAACCTGGAGATATTCCTTAGCGAAGATCTTCGCATCACCCGGCTTTAAGCTAGTGACAGTAGTAACGACGAATTTTCATCGTAAGTAAATGGCAAACAAGATTTGACCTCCACAATCATGCACACGCTGCAGAAAAGGTCCATGGTTATTCTATGACACTTCGCGACCTGGTCCGAAGCCATTCTTCGTAATTGAACGAGTTTTCCTTGCTGCCGGGCGACAACAAAGACCCCGCAGGAAGCGTCCACACCTTCATACGTGCATGTGCAGTTTAAACCAAAAAAAAAAAAAAAAAAAGCAGATTGTGAGGAAGTGAAGCTCGAAGTCTTGTTACAACTAAGACCCCCCAAATGCCGCTGCTTTTATGCCCCTCTCGCGGAATGAAGACTATGGCCGAGTTCGTGATGCGAGAAAGACGCGTTGTTGTTCTCTCCACACAACCCCGGAGAATAGTCAATAAGCCTTCCCCCCATCGAGCTGTGAGCTATGATTCCCGCCATTTATTGTGTTATTGACTTACCTCTAATGGGGGGGAACGCTCCGCTGCTGCTTTCGTGTACGGTGTGTGGTAGATGACCTAGATGGTGCAAATTGCGTGAAAATCGACGTTGAAGCAGAGGAGAGGTACAGCGTATTTAGACGATAAAAGCTCATCGTTTTAATGCTTGGAATTTTGGGGGGGATGGGGGAGGGGTTGGTTTCGGGTAAATTCTCTACTACCACAAGTTCATCTAGTAGTTTTGGAGGGATATTGCACCCTGCCTTGTCATTAGCGATGTCAGCTTTCCCAACTTCCTCCTGAAACGTACGAGGGGGCGGAAAGAGGAGTAAGTGCAATGTGTGTGTTTTTAATGGATGCACTGGCAGTTCTTAGAGGCATTGGTGGGCAAGTTCCGCTTCCTCCCGATTGATATTAGCGAATGATGGTGAGCATGCAAGCTATCGTTTCCTGCGTGATTGGTTGAGAAATGCTGCATCTCCTTTTGACGGTTCTCATTGATTGCGATTCATGGGAAGGCTCTCTCTCTCTCTCTCTCTCTCTCTCTCTCTCTCTTATTCTCTGTCTCCCCCCTCCAAACACACACACACACACACACACACACACACACGCCTACCTTTTCTTCATCAGTCTCATAATCATCAAAGGCCGAAGCAAACGGGTCGTCGTCATCATTCTCCTCCACCCCCCCCCCTTCCTGGTGAAAGGCCATCACAAACAAAGTAGCAGAAGGACAAGTGTGGGAGAAATGTGAGCTGCTGCTCTGCAAAACACCCATAAAACGTGAGCATTGACAAAAAATCCACATCGCAAATCAGCGATTCATCGGTGTATTCTCCAGCCAGCGCCGCACAGGCATCGTATAATGTGAATGGAAGCTGTTATCCACGGGGCTTCTACAACGAATAAAACAACAACAATCTTCTCCGAAACAGCGTCTGGCATTCGGCATTGAGCGACATCGGAAAATAGATAAGATACTGCTATTTTTGTGCTTTCTCACTATTACATCGGCACCGCCGTCCGCCTTCTTCTCGGTTTCGTCTTCATCCTCCTCCCCCCATGCGTCTTTGCCGAACCATTGCTTCTTCATCCTCTTTGCCACCGCAATTTTGAGGTCGCGCACTGTGGATGATTCCGGGAGGAAAATCTTCAAATCCATCCCCTGTGAGATGGTTCCCAAGCAAGTCAATTCATACTCTATGCGCTTCAAGCATACATTGATAGGCGAGGGTTATCGGCAGGGAGAACGATAGCTTCGGCTGCGGCGGCACATTTGCGGCAGGGAAAACACTGTAAATACACATGCGCTCGCGACTCTTCGTTGCCTTTTTTTGTTTTGCCGAAGAAATCAATCATGAAAGGAAATTTAGATGATCCAATGGACGAGATCATGTAGATGATGATAAGGATGATGATGATGATGATGATGATGATGATGATGCGAGAGAGAGAGAGAGAGAGAGAGAGAGAGAGAGAGGGAGAGAGGGAGAGAAAAATAGAACGAGAGGCTTATAATGCAATTGCAATTGCTAATTGATCTCGGTTCCACCATGCTCGCTCTATCTACAATCGTCTCTCTTCTCATACGAATTAGAGCGAATTCAGCCTCCTGCCTCTTTTGGGGGGAACATTCCCCTTACCCATCAAGACAAGGCGATACTAAAGTGTATGTGATGACTACCGTGGCATCTATTGCGTAGAATGCGCCCCTGATGTGACGGCGGAGATGAGAACACGTACACAAAAAGACAGCGTGAGAGGGAGGGAAGGTGGGGGAAGGGAGGGGAGAGGGAAACGCTAAAGTGAAACTATACAGCTGAACATGAATAATGCAATGTAACGATACGGTTTTGCTGATAAGAAGGAGACCATCACGGCATCAAATCACCGATATGCTTGTTGTTCTCTTGCATTGTTCAAACATGTAATGATGAGGGTAAGAGAGCATCCATCAACACTTTGGTAAGTCTCTCTCTCTCTCTCTCTCTCTCTCTCTCTCATTCTTCTTCTTCTGTTCTTCCTCCTCCTATTCATTTGGTACCTCTTCGTGCTGTACGCAAAGAGGCAATCCTCACTACCAATTCCTGCGTTGGTTTTCGCGAGCATTCACAAGATCATCATCATCACCACCACCACCATCATCATAATCGCTATCATCACCATTTTCTACGTGTATGTCCATATGTGAGGGGGGGGGTAGGCAACGTTGAACCCACAGTGCTGATTGTAATCATGAGAGAGGAGAAGCCTTGCCCCCTCCTTTTTCTGCTGGCTCACCCTACCTGCATCGCTCACATTGAGAGGGAGAATCGTTGTGCTTGTTGCTCGAAACTCATGCACCAAAGGGCCTTACGTGAGGGGAAGGATGAAGGTCAAATCGTCAATGTAATTCTCGATCAAACGAGCAGCGATATCCAGCACGTGTGAGTGTGGGTCCACCTCTCCTCGACTCTTTTTGAAGAAGGATCTCGCTGGCGCTATGCCCCTTTCGGAGTGAAAATTCCGTCAGATGTGCCGATGAAGGTTGTATTCAAAGCATCTTTGGTGATAATGAGTTCGGTAGCAGGGCGCTTGCTATGTACAGCGCTGGCGGCTTGCACCCCGCGACATCATCGCTAAGAGACGCGAGACGTTGCGCGCTTTGGGTATGCATCGCGAATGCGATTTGTTATCTCTGCGTATTTCGCTGGATTTTGTCGGTCACAGCCTATCCTAAGGACGCATGCATACATGCACGCACTGACTTTGAAGTCCTCCACCATGGTCTCGGCAATGGCTTTCTTCAGGCTGGTAATGGAGCTGGTTGGCTCGCACGGCACCATCTGTAGGACAGTGGGAGGGGAGGGGGGGAAGGGAGGGGGGGGAAGAGAATTGCGATGAAACAGTTTTACTCATCGAGTAAATGAAGACTTCGCGTGAGTGAATGCTCTAGTACCCTGCAGTAGTTCCATTTTATGGCTGGATGGACGTATACTGGGGTCGACCTGAGGAGTTATTTGAATTAGGCTTTATCGCTCATCATCACCATCATCACCGTCATCACCGCTACAACGATAACGACGATAACGACGACGGTGACGGCGCTCGTGGGAAAACATAAGATCGATGTTTTGCTATTGGAACATTCTTGCAATACTCACAAACTGCCACGGGTTAGGCCGTTTATATAATCGTTGTCGCTTGCTGCTGCTTGATCGCAAGAATGAAAGGGAACCACCTTATCCTTGCTCGGATTTCGGCGTAGTTTTTACATTGCTTACCAAGAGCATTCTGCACCCAAAGCAAAACCAAAAAAAAGTGATATTGAAGGGGGGAAACGCCCTCATCGTGCATATGATGTTTCTAGCGTTGATATGCGTCCTTCACCGCCGACCTTTGGCAAAAACTTGAAGACGCTTGTTTCCTCCGAAACCTCTTTCCCTGGTGATGATGATTTCGGAAGGGCATTTTAGCAAGGCACAACGGCTGAGCAGGCAAGCGACGCGGTGTCGGTTTGTACCGTGCTCATCGACGATTTCCACCAGATTTGGGGGAATAAGATACCTAGATGTTGCGGACTAAATCTGAGAATTTAAGGAAGAAAAGAGACTATGGCATTGGGATACTACGTCACTACTTTTTGAAGAGTCGTTCTTTGACTTCCTTGACGGTGCTGCGTGGGTCTATTCCGCGGAGGGGCAATGATCGTTCTTGTTTATTACAAAACCATATCAGAGAGACGCCCCGAAGGAAATCTCCATCGCCCAATGTTATTATTTCAATTATCATACTTTTCACGTCAGTTTTTGCGTCGTGCGTTTCGACCAGAACAGTCATCTCGCTATCTGTTATTCAAAGGGGCAGCAGTTGTTTCAAGGTGTCGGCAATCGTGTGTCATCAGAATGCAAACGTATCGTTCCGAATTAATGGTGTGCGTGCGTGTGTGCGTGTGTGTGTGTGAAAGGGTATTCGATTATCTTGACTTCATCGAGCAGTGCGAAATTTACATTCCGTTAAGGATATATGAGGTTTTTTTTTTAATGTATATTCTCAACGCACAGACTACCCGTATATGAGATGAATCTTAAGGAGTTGCCCTTATCCAGCGTCCTATGGTACAATGCCTGTGATAGACACACACACACACACACACACACAAAGCACACAAGTATACAAGTATACACATAGTCTGGCTGTTATCACATTTTTATCCTATTCAATTTAGTTATTGTTACTCTCACCGGAGTGACTCTTGTCCCCTCTGGCTCGAGGACTAAAGCAAAGGAGTCTTGCCGGAAACCATGCTGCGAGAGCAAGACTCACATCAATCGAAAGCATTGCGACTACATAATTGATTATTCACCTCGCTGCAAAGTCTCTGAATTGTTGTCCCAATGGTACTGCCGGCAAACCTAAAAGCTAGAGCTTAAATGCGATGTTGGAGTGGCATAAGCAACCCGCAACTACCCATTAATCAAAACGTTCCCTGTGAAGAAATCGTACACCTGAACATGTGTTATGAGGAATCATCAAAGAGTTAAGCACTCTTGGAGCTTTTTATTACCGTTGAGAAACGCGCTCGACTTCTGTTTTCTTCGGGTAGGGGGAAATCTCGATTCGAAACAAGACCCACAGGTCTCTTCCTTTCATGGTTCTCCCTGCAAACAAAACGCAAGCAGTTTCGCATTTTCCCGAGGATGCACACCCCTCCCCCGTACAGATATCTAAGTTCTCCGAAATAATATTCACGCATTACATGGGAGGTCAAAGGCCGCGCTTGTGCTCGAACTTCGGGGGGGGACGGAAAGGAAGATTCGAGGAAAATTCAAATCAGCGGGAAAATGAGAAATATGATCCGTTTCGATCCTGCGACAACGTTGGAAAACACTAAATGTTTAAAAACGACCTTTGCCCAAAATCATTCTCACCTCCTCTTCTTCCTTGACTGCACGGCTGTGTGGAGGAGTTCAGCGTGAAGCCTTCGCTGACCATCGTTGAGAGGCTTTGTCGGTGCATCATTGGAATCCTTTCCTCTCAATGAAAGAAAGTGGCGAGGCTTTGCCCCTCTCCCACTCCGATCATGGCCTCGCTGCTCTCTCCGCTCCGGCAACCACGGCGTCGGATCCGAAGACTGAACCTCTTCGAGTGTCCACGTGGCTAGCCGAGAATTGCCTAAATCATCGGGTGCTAGCTTTTAAACGTTTGGAAGTTTGTGCACTGCTAGAGCACGCACACCCGTGCCCAGGCCGACAGGCACGTGGCCGTGCATGCCCGTGCCAGCATGCTGGCATGTCTGTGGATGTGCCACGCTGGCACGGCTCTGGCTGGTGCGTGCTCACTTGGTCTAGTTGGTTGCACGTGCGAACGATGTAATTCATTGTGTGGTTGACCACGTGCTAGCGTGGTGCTGATGCCTTGCACGTGCACAATGCACACACTGCACGTGTGGCGGCACATGCACTGTCTAGCTGTGTCCATGATTGCACGTTGCACTGCGCACCCGTCCAGCTACACACATGCTAGCATGGCTTAGGCTGCACAGATTGATCAATGCACATCTAGGATTGCTCGGTTATGGAAGCAACCTGTCCGATGGCATGCTGTACATCATGTGCATGGGATGGAATTCGACGCAGAAACAAACACTCTGTGACACAGAAGTGAGCCGCAAAGGAGCGGCCTTGATGGAACTAGCCGGCATTTACATCGCTGACGCGTATCTCATGGTCGGGTAAGCTGCGTTATTTGATCACACTTGAAAGAGAGGAATGGCTTTATTCTGTATCGGTGCTGAAGTGCTGCCTTTTGCCTCCTCCTCCTCCTCCTCCTCCTCTAGGTCGCCCTCACCTTCATCACCTATCCCCAACAACGATATTGAAGGCAGCGACTTGCGACTCTCATTTTTCTCTGCTGTGACATTTTTGATCGGCCCCCCTCTGCCTTTCGACGGTTGGCCCTTCACCTGCGCCATGGCTACGTGCAACTGTTCCCCAAATTCCACAGCTTCGTCCCTGGTCTCAAACTTTAGGTCGTACACGCTCCCGTCGAGGAAGTAGACATGGATGCGGAAGTTCTGTCTCTTTGGCTGGAATTTCCGGCGGACGAGCCTCAAATCATGGAAGTAGCAGTAGCTCTTCAACCTGCCCTTGGAATTGAAGTTCTCCAGGATCGACGATTGGAAGTCGAGCACAATCTCGCGATTCTGCAGCGCGCCGTACTTGTTCCCCTTCCTCACGGTGAACCGCTGGAGACCACTGCGCCTCATGCCCATGAAATTAGTGCCGCTTTTCCTGGCTGTTGGAGGGGAGCTACCGGCCGAATTCTCAGTTTTGATCTCGGATATTGGTTCTAACCGTTCGGCACTAGCTGTGATCTCCTTCCCCCCGTCTTGTTTCCTCGGCCCACGCGCCCCTTTCTTGGATTGGCCGGCCACCGCTTTCATTGCACGATGCAGCTGGTTCGCCATCTCCATCGCCTCAACTTGGGTTTTGAGCTTGAAGTCGTAGAGCGTGCTGTCCTCGAAGTACAGGTGGATTCGGAAGTCGCTCGCCAGAGAGTTGAACCGGCGCCGCACCAGCTTGATGTCCACAAAGTCGCAGTAGCTCTTGAGCCGCCCGGCGGAATTGTAGTTGTTAAACGTCTGCGACGAGAAGTCAATGATGACCTCCCGCGCTTGCAGCACGCCATACTTATTGCCCTTCTTCACCTTAAACGAATATGTTTCAGACAAGCTGTCCGCGAGGAGCTGCGCCTCGGAGTTGGTGTCTCCTTCCACCTGTACGACTGACCGAGCACCGACTACAGAACGTGCGACGTCTAGGAAGCGAGTCATTTCGTTGAAATCTTCGAAACGGAGGAAGTAGGTTCGCTGGGACTTCTCCTTGAATTTTAGCCGCACCTCTAAGTCGCTGGGGTGGTAGTGGGGGAGACGTGTGAGGCGCATTTCAAGGCAATGGATAAGAATGAGGACGATGCAAAAAGTGAAGGACAAATCGAGAGATATGATTTAGATTTCCGGCTCACTTAGAACACACACACACACACACACACACAGAGAGAGAGAGAGAGAGAGAGAGAGAGAGAGAGAGAAAGAGAGAGGGGGGGTGAGATTCTGAGCACAGGCCGCTATCTGCCAAAATCACCTGAACTTAAAATTGACACCCTTAATTTCGCCCTTGGCGAACTCCCTCTTCACCCCGCGTGTGATCGCGTTGCAGTTACTGAAGCTGCCGGTCTTCTCGTTGACGACGAGGAGCCGCTCTACAAACCGGCCAAACTTATTCATCTTCGTGATGAGAAACTCGTGGCTCTTTGAGCCTTGGCGCCGCAAGTCTAGCACGTCCTCCTTCAGGCCGCTCTCGCCAAGGAGCCCCCGAGCCAACCGCCCAAAGCGCCGGAGATGACGCTCGCCCTTCGAGAAGCAGAGTTCGTACGGGCGCTGCGACTTATTGTGGAAAATAATCTTCGCAGAGTTTGCGGCTAGATTGAGCCGCACTTCCCGTATATCCTTAATGAGAAAGCTCTTCCTGGTCTCGCCCGTAACGCAGTCTTCGGTGCGAAACATCCCCGAATTCTTATCGAATACAAGCGTTCGAGGGACATATCTGATGGCGTGAGTAGATGAGAAGTGAGCACGTGATTATAAATCCAGCAGGCTGCAAGGAGCGATGCAATAATGACGATGATGATGATGGCGACGACGATGGTGATGGTGAGGAAAACGAAGGTGTTGCTGCTGCTGATGATAGGAAAAGGATAATAAGGGGTATCTACTTTGTGTTAGCATAGTAAAGAGTCAGTGCCATCTTACGCATTCCTACCTCCCAGTACAGGTAGTTGTTATCACGGTCTCTCACTCTCTCTCTCTCTCTCTCTCTCTCTCTTTCTCTCTCTCTCTTTCTCGACGTGATTGCCTCACACCACGAAGAGCATTACCGGCCAATTTTATCCCGCTTTTCGACATCGAATCTGAAGATGTTCTTGTCGCGCATCTGCACTCGTTGCAGCTCATCAATAGTCTCGATCTTTGTTTTCCTTGAAATCGACCTGAAGCCGAGTAGAGATATGCTCGTGGATGTGCATATGGTAAATAGTTATATAAAAATATAATATATATATATATATATATATATATATATATATATATAGAGAGAGAGAGAGAGAGAGAGAGAGAGAGAGAGAGGGAAAGTCTGCGCACTTTTGCCTCTGCGCGTGCTGCCCGCGTGTTGGTTACTCACATACACGTTGTACTAAACACCTGAACTCTTTCAGCGCATTTAAGAAGCTGGAGCGGCCTCGATGCGACCTCTTCGCCGCCTTCATCTCTGACTTTTTCGAGAAGAGATCCATCATCGACCCCGACTTAACCTTAGGACGCAGCCTGGGGGGGAAAGCTATTTTCTTCTTCTCCTTCTTCTTCTTTCCATCGGTTGGGGAGTCGCGCGAAGACGTTTGGCCTGGCGAGTTTGTGCTCATGCGGCCGCTATCTTGTGCCTTTCTCGCGGGGGCGGCGACAGCCCCGCCCCAATACTTTGCGGTCTTCAGCGAGGCTCTCCGAGACTTTCTTTCTTCCATACCAGGTGCCCTTGGAGAACGTTGAGTAAGATTTGTCGAATATCCGGCACCAGCTCTTTCGAGCAAGGCCGAGCCTCTTCTTGGTAGTACTCGTGCTGCTCGTGGAGAAGCTGCTCTCATGCTCCTAGGGCTAGAGCTTCTACGAGAAAACGCATGTAGTGATCTTCTGGGAGAGCCTCGGGGAGAACCCGTGGGCGAGCCGCTCATTGGAGAGAGAGAGCGAGGGCTAAACTGAGGGCCTATCAAGCTAGTGGTTCGCGTGAGGCCTGGCGGTGTTAGAATTGAAGAGCGCTTGCCATCTATGCTCAAGTTCCTACGGATACTCAGCTTGGAACGAGTGATCGAACGACCCGATTTTGCATCGGTCTCGCTCCCGGCGCTGCGAGTTATCGGCGCCCCTACTGCAAAGCTGAAAAGCGAGAAGAAGTTCGGGGCTCGGTCCGGGTAGACGAAATCGATGTGGTAGGGGCTTTGGTTGCGCGTGGAGAAGTACATGACGCACTCACCCGATTTGGCGTTAAGTATTGTCACGCCCGTTATCTCCGCGAAGGCAAAGACTTTCTCGACGCTCCCGCTACTTGGGTCAAGATTGCGTAGGCTTTGCGCCACCAGGTCGTATTTGAGGACACGATTTTGGCGTTTGCCTCGTCTGTTGGTCTTTACCACCTTAAATGTGTACGGATCGCAAGCTGCAGCCTCCCCCGCTGTTCCCCGATTTCGCAGCTCATCGCGCGCCGCCCCCGCCAAATCACGCCCGCATGCTGAGCCAAGGGCCTTGAGGAAGTTTTGCATCACATCTGCATATTCAAAGTGCAGCTCGAAGGGACGCTTCCTCGGATTTGTGAAGTGTAGGAAGACAATACGCGCCTCGCGGAGGTTGATATCTTGCGCGTTGGGATCATAGGTAGCGGTGCGGAGCAGGTCGAGGCGGAACTCGCTCTGGCAAACGCCCTTCTTGGTCATGTTCCGAACGCGTTCCGCCTTCGCATCGATTACCAGGAATCTGAGTTGCCTTTTCCCGCGCTTGTTGATCTTATGCACTTTCCACGAATCTGCCCGGCTTTCGCTGAATTCATGCACCCCGTCTTCATCGGAAGAAGGCGAATCGTCATCGTCATCCGAGTCCTCGTCGCCATATCCCTGCTTCATCTCGTTTGCGCTGCCGATTTGCGTCGAGTCTCCGCCGTCCTTGTTGTCTCCCTTCAGCTGCTTCATTTTCTTTTTCTTGTGGCGCTTGCGAAACCTTTTCGGAGCGGAGGCAGCGGCGTCGGCCTTGCTTCGAGCGAAGAATACAATAAGATGCGATCTCTTCGATTCGCGGGCTTTCTTCCTCTGCCGCGGCCTCCTCCTGGGCTGCTCCTCCAGCGGCTCTCTCCTCATCGATTTCTTCGCTGTCGGCTCGACCCCAGCCCCCGTCGCCGGTGCATCGTTCACAAACTCTAGAAGCCCATTCACCTCCCAATCAAAGATCTCAGGAGCCTCGGATATGTAGTCCTGGCCATACTCTTGCATTGGCTTTGAGGGGGTATAGGAGAACGACAGCGACCTAGAAAGGAGCGGAGGGGGGGGACTGTCCTGAACTCGCCAGCCTTCGAGCTCACCGAAGTCACTGGAGAAGCAGCGCCGCAGCGTCGAGGCGCACTCCGCCTCAAGCTCTTCCTTCTCAGCCCTTTTGGCCTCTTCCTCGTCCTGTCGCATGATTTCCCGGTAAAGCACTGTCCCCTCGTAGTCTGACAACGAGCGGTTCGCATCCTCGGGCCATTGCAACGCAACGTCGCGAACCACATCGGGGGGGGGCAAAGAGGATGAAGAGCCGATTCGTCTCGCCAGCTCTTGTTTCTTGGCTTGTTTCTCCTCGGCCTTCTTCTTTTTCCGTTTCTTCCTTCTCTTCTGCCTCATGCTGCGCCTTCGATCTTTACTATGGACCCCATCCTCCTGAAGGTGCTCCGGAGAGCCTTCCTTTTCTCTTTCTCGTTCTTGAGTTCTTGTCTTTCTTCTTCTCCAACGACGGGTCTTTTTGCGCTCGTCTTCGTTGCCTTCGCTGCCCCCCCTTCTGTGCGATTTTTTCTTTTTGCGCCTGCCCCCCCTCTTCTCTTTCCGTCGTAGCTTCGTCGCTCTCGCTCCCAATTTTACCTCCGAGTGCGAGACGCTAAACTTCGAGCTCATTGAACCGTCTGCAGGTGATTGAAAAAGAGGGACCGGGGAGAGAGAGAAGGAGCGAAGCAGTGAAGTGTTGATAATCGACAAAACTCCAAAAAATAAATAGGCTGGAAAGATGTCTTTCCTACGTTTTCATATCTAGCTATATACAAAAATCTTGGCGTGTCAAGAAGGAACGCTGGCATTTGTCAAAAGTTTAAAAAATGTCATCTGTGTTTGCATTTTGTAGGTACTTGTCGCAACAGAGTCCAAGTCGGAAATGGACTCGTGCTTTGGAACATGGCAGCCCTTATTTCTTCGGAGTGGGGAATCGATGGGTGAAGGCCTCTTGATGCGATTTCGTGAAAGCACGAGTTCCATCAATGATGAAGGAGCTCGAGTCAGCTTCTCTTGCTTAGAGTCTTCGCTGCCCTCCTCCTCCTCCTCTTCCGAAAATACACTGTCAAGGTCTGGGGGAGTAGGGTGAATAGGGAGGATATCGCCGAGCGAAACGGATTCATTAGGTGAGATAATGAGGACTGAAAACGCCCCACTTATGCCTTTCACCACCGCCATGCACGCACGTAAATAATAATCACTGTTAGATAGCTCAACACAGAGGCAGCGTGTGGTGGGCGATGATGTTTGGGGAGAGTCCACCAAAAATGAAATCACGACAGTGGTAGATACCATAATATTAGTTGCGTAAACGTGTGCGTGCGTGTTCGCGTGTGTGCGTGTGTGCGTGTGTGAGCGATGTAGCGCAGCTGATGATACGCACACCCACCGAATATGTCTTCTCTGCGGTTGGAAGAAGGAGTCATTCGCTTCTTAGACAACCCGCTCGAGAAACTCGTCTTGCCCGACGATTTTCGGAACAGGCTACTGCAGGCGGCACTCGAGCCAACCGATGAAGCGTTGCTATACTCGCTTTGGTGCCGACTGAGAGGCGGCGACACGAGTGTGCTCTGTATTCGGCTAAGGGGTGGAGACGCGTGTGTGCTCTGGCCACTTTGTGTGCGGCTAACGGAAGGCATTAAAACGCTACTCGGTGTGCGACTACTGAATAGGGATACTTCCGCTGCCTCTCCTATTCTTTCGGGGTTTTGGCCATTTGCCTCCTCCTCCTCCTCCTCCTCCTCCTCCTCCTCTCTACTTTGCCTCTGTTCGTTTTCCTTCGTATCTGCGCCTTGGCCAATGCTATTGCTCATACTACTAGCGTCGTTCTGGCCACTAGCGTCGCCCTCGCCACTAC
>ADNK01000077.1:0-17500 GCA_000320545.1 Bigelowiella natans CCMP2755 | reverse complement strand
TAGCTCCCTCTCCGTTCTGGCCTTCTCCCGCGTGTGCCCCATCGGCGCCGTTGTTGGAATCGATGTCTGTGCGGGTGCTACCGCTGCGGAGAAGGAACTGGCGGGGGTATTGCATGTGTGTCAGAGTGCAGTCAGTGGAAAGTGCATCACGATTCGTTAGGGTTACTGGAGGTAAGTGCGCGTTGCCATCCTTTGCCCTTTTTGCCATCTCGATGATTTTCTTTCGATTCTGCAGTAGCGGTCAAAGAGCGAATGATCGTTGGGAAATGCCCAGTTTGATGCCTCGGTGAGTGAGTGCGAGTGTAGGGTTGTGTGTGTGGGGTGGGGGGCAAAACTATTACTGGGAATCTCCCATTGGTTGCGCCAACGCTGAATACCTGTGAGAGGAAGAGGAAACATACACAAACACGCAGAAATCAGCATGGGCTCTCATTTACACAAGTACACAACGTGTAAGCGTGCGTGCGTGCGTGTGTGTTGAAATAAGAGAATCGGGTAGCAGTCATGATCACATCCAGACCAAAAATTTAGTGTATTAATATATATATATATATATATATATATATATATATTTATGATGTGTGTGTGTGGGGGGGGGGGGCCTGACATTTCGAGTAGACATCGCGCTCTTTGCGTCCATGCCGAGGTTTTTGGTGTCCCACTTCATATCCTGCAGCATTGCAACCAGACAAAGAGGAATAGCCCCGACAGAAAGAAGATTAGGCGCGTACCCCTCCGTACAAATACGAGCCAATCAAAAAAAGGATACCAAACCAGATGTTGCATCGTCTAGAAAGCACTTACCTGCTTCATGTGAAACGGGAGATCAGGCTCGTCGCGCGTCTTCCATCTGGCGTATATAAACATATGAAAAATCACGTCAGCGCTATTTTTTAACACTTCCGAGTGAAACGGAGCTCGAGGGGAAGGGAGGGGGAGGGGGAGAGGTGGAGGTTACATTTCGTAGAGACGGAACGAGCGATGCCAGCAGATGAAGAAGCACGTAGCGAGGAAGGATGTTACCAGACGCGACAATATATCGGTTAGAGAGGTCTAAGATCAAGATATACATTGGGGGATTTTGGCGCATGAATGAGACGTATGCAATTTATACAAGATGACACACACTCTCGTGTGATATAATACCACCAAGAGTATATATGAGGCCATGCTATAGGAAGCGTTCGATCAAGCATACATATCTATCTCGCTTGACCTCGACGATGGTGAGCACCCACTTATCAACCTCGAGAGAGCCGATTCTGAATAATAATGAGCATGCGGTAGACAGAAATACTTCAATGACCAGACCGAAAACAGCGAAGCCTGAGGGGGAACTTCTCTCGATAATCGCACGTGGGCACACAAATACAGGTACAAACACACACAGAGAGACATAATATATACATATATACATGGATAAATCCTCAAGACCTGACTGTTCCCTTGCCTCTGTTCGCCGATATTGTCGGCACGAAATACAACCCAAATCCAATCCAGAGCCACGCTACTATGTAGCCTGAAGGCAGAACATTTTCCATAGGTACACCAACTATCAGAGAAACCGCAAAAGCTAAATAGAATCATACTCTTTTTTTTTTTTTTTTTTTTTTTTTTTTTTTTCTCTCGGATGCCTACAAACATCGTACCTGCCATTGCGTACGGGTCGAATTGTACAGCGAAGGCTGCCACCTGTGGGGATACCATCAACTCGATGAACTAGTAATTCACGTTTTCTAAAAGAAAATTCGTAACAGCTTTGGCGCGTGCACAAGCGAGAAAGCAGCCCTCACAAAAACATTCTCGAGAAATCAATATTAAATATTATATATGTAATATATATATATATATATATATATGTATGAAATAAGCACCACAGCAAGAACACCGACCTCCTCGCGACGAGCTTCATCCCACGCGTTCATTTGTGTCCGCTCAACGCGAACCCCGCCCTTTTTCCAAGAAGTAAGTCACAAACGCTATCACCATTCTTTTTTGTATTATTATTTTTAGATGTCCTGGTGACGATAGTCACTACTGTTTGCTGCTCTTGGTTCGCACCATTTGGAACACCGTAGCTTGCAAGCGCGTGCAGTTTTTGTTAGAGGTTAATGAAGTGCATACCCTCTTAATTTTGTGCTGCTCCGAGCGCGACATCCCTGGAATGCGTCCAGCCGTGAGAACAGCCTAACGTGAGTGGACGAGTTATGAAGCCATGATATAAGTGCTCGCTGCGTAGAAGCGACTCAATATACTCATGATTTTCTTTGTCGCCGACGACGGAAAAGAAGAACAGAAAGCTCCTGGTTTCTAGTGCCCCGATATATATATATATATATATATATATATAATATACGTATATCTGAATAAAGGATCTGATTTCTCAATGTCGAGTCGTCATCGGGATGTAGTTTCTTTGAAATAGCAGTTGGTGAAGGAGCAGCACCTTTATTTGTCTTTCCTTCTCCTCGTCTTCGAAGTCCTCGCCGCGGTTCTCGTGCCTTTCGTAGAGCGGCGACATAAAAGGCACATATGTATCACGGTTTTTTAAAGCATAATCACATGAGCTTGTAAGTGCGCGCGCGCTGTGTGTGAGTGCGTGTGCGTGTGTATGTGTGTGTGTGTGTGTGTGTGTGTGTGTGTGTGTATTTGCTGTGATCACCGCCATCCAAAGAGCTTAAAAACGAAGAACGGAACCGGAAAGACAAGGAGATTTGTCATCACAATCCACGATATCTGGAGACCAGTAATATGCAAACGTATACCATCGTTTCAAAATTTGCATAATTGTGTTAAAACGTGCGTGCGTCTGCACGTGTTTGTGTGTGTGCGTATATCGTCGCCGGCAACCTATCCCATTAATCCTTTTTTATATTTTTCTTCCAACAAACGATTGGCAAATCTTCTATGCTGTTTCTCTGACCTCAGGGCTGAGAGCTCCTATTTCTTGCTTCTGCTCAATCATAAACGCGCTCACCTAATCGAAGGGAGAGGTGTCAGGATGTGTCGCATTTTGGGTCATTGAGCAAATCTACGAAGGCAGAGGAAGGAGCGATGTATATACAATATGGAACTTCGCAGAGCACGCCGTGCATGCAGTAAGACACCTATCCTCCACTGCCATATCTGCCACCCCCCCATTATCTGTTTACATGTCCTACAACGAGATCCTGCGCTACTGCATCATGAAATACTATTTAGTGGCACGTACTATGATCGTGTTAATTATTAGGAGGAGAAGGCCTGTTAGGCGCTGCTTGGAGTTGAACCTTCACACATTAGAAGGCAAAGCGAGTACAGTGAGGCTACATTAACTATTCTACACATGATATTTATATATTATATCAAAATATAAATATATATATATATATATATATATATATATATATATATATATATATATATATATATATATATATATATATATATATATTGTTGATGAAGATCGACGCAGTTGTGAGACATACCAGTCGCCTTCCGGCCGAAGGAATATCGAAATCCATATGTGCTTACGAGATAGCTCCCAACTGAATACCTCACCAAAGCTAAACAGCCTGCAGTTCAGATGGAGAAAACACCGCCACGCGACCGTGAACGGATATAAAGTATATTAGCAATCGTATGAATATCAATGCACCTTCGGTTCGCAGCATTCACACTGAGTGATGGTGAGGGCAGATCACGAGAGGGCCCTTCTTACAAGTAGGATTTATTTCTAGAGTGTAAACTAATCATACTTACTCGGCAGTGTACGTGGCTTTGAATCCCAGTACTGCGTTGTACATCGATTGCGTGTTGTAAAACTCTAGCCGCTTTTCAACATTCTGAGAAATGGCAATAATATATGTTCATGTGTTTATATAATATATATATATATATATATATATATATATATTCAAAAAACATGATGTTTTATACAAAGAGATGTCATATTGGAGTGGACGGACAGCGTCAGAGAGCACACAGCTCAAACAACACGTAATTAAAAAAAAGTAAGAAGGCACAAGGAAAGGCGCGTGCACACCGCCTCACGGTGATTTAGCTACGTTTTTCGAGAATATATTTCACTGCATGGTGTACATGCTACTGCTCGCAGTAGTCTACCATTTCGGAATAGTCAACTTTGAAGGCCCAGATCATAAGAAGCAAATACACCCCGATGACACACAACAACAGGATGAAGATGCTGTTCGATCTGGTGTTTGAAAAATAAGGCTCAGTCCCTTTGTATGGAGAAGAAAGCTTGCATGGCTATTAGATAGCAGAAATGTGTGACGGCATGAATATTTAGTATTTTCTGGATCAATTGTCGTGCACCCTGAATATGCCGCAGCATTTGAGGCCTCAACAGCATTAACCCTGACTTTGAAACCTTGAAGATGCACTCGAGCCTGGGTGTGACGACTGCCCGGTTCCTGTCCGTATTCATTAGCACGTGGGATTGATTCATTCCTATAGCTAATAGAGAGATTGGACTTCGACTGTGGGAGGAATGCGAAATGGAGAAGGCGGTGAGCCATGCTCCTCGCTTCAGCGATCGTTTTCAAGCTCAACAGCCGCGCCCGCAGCGCAGTGTTATTCTTCTGAGGGGTGTAAGTACGATTGTCCTGGGGTGGCTTGGTAGTGCTCCGATTGGAAATAATGTCTCTCTGACTATGACTGATCGCCGTTCGTGCTGATGCTGCCACTTTGCGTCCCAGGCGTACAGTGCCGGTAACGACTAACGAGAGAATCAATACAAGTCGAAACCATCTTTGCCACGAGGCAGTGGCCACAGTCCTCTCCTGCTTGCTGCTTGGCGACATCGTCACTTTCTCTTCCTCATCGTGTGGGGAAGGCCTGCTCTAGATCTAGTTCTCCTCCTCAGAACAACAGAAATCCTGCCGAGGCCATGATGGACGCGTCCCCACACAGTCATACGAACAGATTGATCCAGAGAGGTGACAGAGAAGGCAGTTATCGCGTAAGCTGTCACCAACGTTACACAGTCTCACGTGGTAGTGTTGTGTGTGAGGAAAGCAGTTTGCATTTTTTGTTCGCGACAACCTTGATCGCGTTTTTTTGCTAGCAACGACCTTTGTCTCTGCAAATGCAGGAGAAAACATTTGGGAATTTGTCACTGAGTCGCAACCCGTTTCTGCTCTCCTGATGCCAACTTCACGCACGGTTCTTCTTGCAACAATGAACAATGCGCAAGCTGCAGCAGCCGTATTATTAGTCGGAATAATATGTGTTGTAGATCTAGTTAAAGTAGCAGAAGGAGGCATATTACATATTAGAGATTGACATGATAGGTTGTATGTGTGGTAGGTGATCAAAATATTTGGAATATTGGGGAAGAATAAGTAGAAACAACGCAATCCATCAAAGCCCCAACAATGAGCAACTTGGATGATGAGAGCAAGGGTTAGAATAAATGTAGTTGATTGCGACTGATGATGAGAGAGTAATGTATTCCTTCATCATCATCATCTTAATATATTAGTATTATTATTATTATTATTATTATTATTATTCTATGCTGTATGCTGGTGATTGTATCTAAACATAACACAGTTATTTCTGTGTCAAGCGACCTTGTTTTCATTGGCTTCCACAAACAGGAAGTGTCGAGTCCCAATATCCACCTGGGACAACGCTAGTGCGTGTTCACAAATGCTCGAGTGTTGAAGAAGTACTGCTACTGCTAATGAAATGATAAGGATAATAATAGATGCAACGGCTACATACAGAGAAAATAACATCACAGCAGATGGGACAGATATTCTCGTAGTAGTGTTACTAGTGCTAGGTGTAGCTGTATTTTATCATAAAATGCTTTAATAATAATAATAATGGCAAGAGGAGACTCCTCCTCCTTCTCTTATTAACATCACGTCGATAATACAACGGTGTATTCAAACAGTATCTGGAGTTTGGAAGCGAAGATTCAGTAACGTATTCTTTTAAGGGGGCCTTAGCTTGCGAGCCATTTAGTGCAGGCTCCTACAGCATTGAAGAGAGGCCATATACAAGGATGGATGGAAAGGTAGTACTGCCTTGTGTATGTGTGGTGTGTGTTTATTATATGATAACCTTTTATTTATATTTGCTACTACAATTCTACTCCTACTACTACTACTACTACTACTACTACTACTACTACTACTATGGCTAAGGTTGTGCAGAGAAAGTACTTCGTAATGAAAGGAACTGGCGAATTCCAAGGTGCAACTAGTACTTCAAATAGCAGCAGCAGTAGCAGTAGTAGTAGTAGTAGCTCGATGGTACAGATCTGTGTACTCCCATGAGTAAGATGATGATGATGATGATGATGAGTGCAATAATGACATTGTTGATGTATTGAGTAGTGCAAAATATGATATAGTAATGTCCATCAACTGCAACATGACCTGTAACGGCGATGATGTTGAAGTCCTCTAATGATCGATCATTACCGCAGGAAAAGAGCAGGTGTGGGAGTGGGACCGTTTTAAGCGTTTTGGACGACGTCAGGAAGAACAACCAAAAGAATAACTACTATGGTGTCATTCGTATATTATGATGATGTCTCGTAGCACTTGTGTGTCGGTCAGCTAAATGTAGTTGCATTGTGGAGTGCAATCTTCCATGCAATGTTGGCATAGATGTATAGTTGTTAAATAGAATGGGTACATCACATAGGTAATGCATCGTCTGCGCATTGTTGTACGTTCTAGCGTTGTAGTGTGTGCTACTGGTCAATGATGACTGCATGTGCATTCAGCTAGGTGATCGACATGATGGCGCCTGACAACATTACGATGCGTCGTCTAGCCATGCCATGTTGTCGTTTTGATGCAGCATGAATGCAACATGCGTTACATGCTAGATGTGTCCAGAACATGTGCATTGTCGGCTATGATGCATGTTTTTGTGCTTGCCTGCGACAACACATGAGACGGATGTGATCGTGAACAAGTGAGCTAAATCTTTTCAATGACACGATGGTGATTTGTGCCCAGCACTGCTCACCATGGCTCATCTCAGCCACACTGGCACAGACAAACAGTGCGCGAGAGTTCGGCATGCAAATCGGACGGACGTTCGATTCACATGTCTAGATGGCTGCAAGTTGCATGTTGCATGTCCAATTGTTGTTGTTTGCTGCTATACTGCCACAGAGTTGTGTGTCTGTATGCATCTAGATGCTAGACACAGCTGTGTCTTCATTCGTGTTTTTAGCAACAAAGGGCACACAGTCTCATGCATCTGACAATCGCCGGTTCTATTTCTGCAGTTGCCACAACTAGACAATGCGCACAAGTGAAAATGGAACAAAAAAAGAGTTGTTAGAAATGATTACTTGGGCTGCTCGTACAACAACTCTGCACATGGTATATTGATTCGAAGCTTGTTTTGTGAAAATCAATACATTGTAGTCATCGCATCCTCGCTTTCCTAATGATGGCATAGACACACCATCATGGGCTGTATCAACAAAAATCAAGCTACAGACAACATGTACGAAGCACATACCCCTCTTGGCTTTCGGATTTTCTCTTCATTTTTCGTGATGATGTCGTGTAGCGTCATATAGCTGTTGCGAATGTCTACACACGCCATCTTGAGCCTCACATATCTTTTCCCATCGAGCTCGCGAATACTCTGAGGAGTGTGCCATTCCAATTTGTCATATACGTATCAAAATATTATGATGGGGGCTACAAACCTCTTTGTAGTCTTTAATTTTAGGATATCTAAGCACTTTCGAAACCAGCTTCCCTCGCAATATGAAGTACTTATTGATGCCATCCAGCATCGCAAACGCCATATCCTCTACCTTTGAGATCTCTCCAACCTAAATGTAAGGCGGTAGCTACATTGGTTGATTGTGAATTTATATTGGCTAAAAGAGAGAGGTATACCGCTTCCTCCTGAATCTCAACTCCAAAGTTATTTCCATCCTCAATTTGTGGGATGTTCAGCTGAATGTAAAGCTTAATGACGCCCATCGTCTCGATCATCTCTATGACTTCCTTCTTGACAGTATTCGTGAGCTCCGCAATTTTCTTGTTTGAAGAAACGTGAGCGTCCATAAATGCAGGTCGTTCTTCACCTTCTCTATAATCAACAGACGAATCGCTTGCGGATGAGGCCCCGTCATCTAGTTTTCGCTTCTTCCCAACCGACACCTTCGCAGAACGCCCAACTCGTTGGCAAGGATCCAGCTTCGAAAATTCTTTGGAATCTATAGGCATAACACCTATAGCGTCGATTTCAGATTCTATAGCTTTTATGGAAGATGAGTCGACGAGAGGTAGCCCCGTTATGATCTTTTGCATTTCCAGCACCTTCTCTGGGAGCCGAATATGAATGAGATTCATTGCGCGTCTTTTCACGTCAGTCGTAATCCGCGTGTAAGCTTTGCGAACATTTTTTGCCTGTTTATCCTTGGATGTAGTGTTTTTTTTATCCCCCTCCATGAGGAAGAATACAGCCGAGACAGATGCTCGCAGGTAGTGGCGGGAACAGGGCCAGGTGAAATTCGTTGAACAAGATGTTGACCAGTCGAGATGTCGAGATCCAATGTGAATATCTCCGGAGACTCTCTAACGCTCTCTCTCTCTCTCTCTCTCTCTCTCTCTCTCTCTCTCTCTCTCTCTCTCTCTCACACACATTTAGAGACAGAACGGAGATCATCTCTCACAAACCATCTAAAGCATAAACAGAGCGTGTTCTAAGATTGTTCTTCCGATGGTCAAATCAGCCAGATTGTGGGTATATTTCGAGAAAAGATGAAGAACTCGCCGAGAAAGGTAGAGGGTAGCGGAGGGCAACTGAGTATATTTTCAGTTTTTTATGAAGTATATTTTATATTTTATCATTTTAAATGAATATAATTTATAATAACGATATGTAATTATTGATGTATATAAATAAAATGCAGTGATTTATCATTCTTCTAGATACAAATCCAATCTGAATCAAAAATAAGAGAATAGTAAATGAACAAAGAAAAAAGAGTGAAATTTAATACCATAATCACATAGAAGTAGTTTCCGAAAGAGAAAAGGAAAGAAAGATTAAACTACTCCCGTTGGGGTACGTCTGTGTTTTTATTCCTCTTTCTTGAAATGGCTAAATCCCTTCGATTTGTACCAATTTTTACATGCTGCACAAACTAAATTCTCTTGTTCATTTCTTTGGGGATCTGAACTACGAAGAGACGCTGAACTCTCTCATCCTTAGCTGTCATCGGCTCATAAACAAGATCACAAGATGCACAATATTTCTGTTCAAAACCGGTATTAGAGTATTTGAAACACACAAATCAATTTATTTTTTCAGTTTTTATTAGATTATTCTTGCATTATGTGATGTATAGATTTACATATCATACAATTAAGCATTATAATTAAACTAACTTGAAAGGCAGAAGCACTAACTCTTGATTCAGATTCCATTTTCGCAGCTTAAAAGTAGAGATGGCTTGTAATTTTTGCCAAATTTTCAGATTGTTATCTTCCGCATGACAATACTCCCTACTTATCTCATTAATTTTTGTGTTTTTGAAATTGGAGCATCTAAATTTGTCAAAGGTCTTACTTTTTCCCGAATTTTCATACTAAATATTTATCAAAAAATTGGAAATTTATACGCCTTAACCATTAGCTAAAATATAGCGGCAAATTAATTTTGACAATATTAAGGCAATATAATGATTTTATTTACAGATATGTGTATATTTTGTTGTCAATATATCTTAAAACTAAAATTAGACTTCAGTTTTTTACACAATGACAGAAAACAACCATTCAGATGTTTATACCAACGATCAGGCTTGAACCTTTAGACGTTGTCCCAAAACCAAGGATTTTTTACATTTTGTTTCGCTGATTTTCAGATGACTGTTACTGAAAGCTATACCTCTGTGACACCTCTCAGTTTATATGAGATATCCAGAATTAATCTATGAAGTGGATGTTGTTGAGATTATTGGTGTTTTTTTTATGTCGTTCCAAAATATCTTAACACATTTATGGATTTTCTTACTCCACATCTGTCAATAAATATGCCTGAAATGGCATCACTTGGAAAGTATATTCCAAATGGATCCAATGTCAACACCTCCTTCTATCTACTCATCCGACTCCTCAACAACCTCGTCTCAGCAGTTTATGTCAGATATGCCAAATACTTGTCCTTTCAAGCTACCCATCAATTATGATAGCTTCTATCTACTTCCGACTGCCATGAACGCCAGGCCAGGTATGAGATTTGGACCAGGGAGCAACACAAAAACGACTACCTCGAGCAGCTACTCGGGAAAACAGCACATCTCTTCGATGAATTCACCCCCAAATCTCGCATCGAGGCTTTCAGCAAAGGCAAAATCTTTTGTACCAAAGTCGACAAACGGTTTTGACCGTAAGAAAATGGGAAGGGACGTTTCACCGGCTAAGAGTGAGACCTCTCAGCACTCAAAATATTTGAGTTCAAACGAAACTTCGCCCCAGGAAAGCCCCTCGCTTCAAGGGGATGATGATTTGTTCAATGCTTATGAGATGGCTCCAAAGGGATTCCGACTGCAAAGGGACGCCTCCCCCAACCGGTCAAAGGAATATGGGAGCCAATCACAATACGCAGGATACAGTACGAATTCACACTACAATGGCTATGAATCATATAGTGGACAAAGTACCCAACTTGATGGTTATTCATATGACAGCTATACATATGACTCGTAGTTAGTTTCAGTAAGCTCCAAATGAACTTCTCAGTCCCGTCAACCGATTCAAAAACAGAATGTCGAATCAGATTAGCCATTTAATCAGTTCCTTGAAAAAAACAACTGTCCAGAATGACTTAATCTCGCATCACGTAGACCACTTAGCTCTGTTAACTTAGTACTTTACACATAACTTAGACTCTTGCTTTAGTTTTGGACCATGCCTTACATTTCAACCATTGAAAAGTATTAAGGCAGAGCGTTCTTAAAAACTGGAGAAACTTTAATGATACTTGCCTCTGATTATTGAATAGAATTAATCAGTGTGTCTATTTTAATGAATTCCTCTGCGTCCGGTCAAAAGATGACGATGATTACACATGTGTCAAAATGTAACTCTATAGAATTATAAGTAGTTACGTTGTTTTTATGCACTCAGGAGGATTGAGCATATTCAGATGTTCATACATGCACCTGCTAGATCGTTGTGATTAAAGTGTTTGCGCGCACTTAACACCAAACCAGCGCTAGAGCGGTTACTGAGCATGTGCATGCAACACTAGATGCAAAGTCTGCGGAAGCTCTGGAGCTAAGAGCCAGTGTCATGAATTGCTGCGATGCGGTCTACAATTATACATTGTCACAATTGCAATGAGCTATGTATCTCTAGATATGTGTGAAATGTGGCGCCATCTAGCTCTAGAGCTATAGCTAGCCGCCCATTGGAGGACACATTTTATTCTGCGAGCTCATGTCATCATGCTAGCTAGCATGAGCTCGCGATCGTATCACAGCACATGTAGCTAGCTAGATAGCGCATGCTCATGCTACTATCTAGCCATGCACGGTACATCGATCTTTGTTAGCCAACATCTAGATGCACTGGAACAGTGACTGTTGACAGCATTCTGGCATGCAATGTTGTGCCATTTGCATTTTGCACATTCATCTCGCATGCACCTGTCTAGCTGTATATACGCATGCTAGCTAGCATGTATCAGGAATAACGGACTACCCCAGTACCTAGCTACGCCATAGCATAGCAGTCCGCTACGCGTCAGTACGTTGTGACATCTCTAGATCTAGTAGACTATATAACTAGAGTGAGCTAAACAACCTAGCTAGCTAGCTAGGTTGTGTTCATCATGCAATGTAATTCTGCTTCTCGGTAGCATGGCGCTGAGCGGACCCTACATGCTGCTGTCACGACTCGTAGCATGACCATCTAGCACGATCATGTGACCTGTGCTGATGAGCTTTGCGATGCTAGCGACGCTACTTTGTTTCTGTCACATTGTCGCAGCACTTGATTATTGCAATGGAACATGGAACGTTGTGGACCAGAAAGTCAGATGTAGAACCAAGAAACATTCTTCCAGCTGCTCCCATTCCTACGTACCGATGACCGACCACATTATCACATCTGAGCAAATTTCTGGGACATTTAACAAGATGGATACACATGTTCTGAGCATTGTAACGCTCTAAACGTACCTCGACTACCAACGACGACAAGATCGGGCTGGCACATGGCTATCTTTTCCAACAAGATTTTTTTATTAGAAACTCCAGTTTGGGAGAAAAATATTCTGTACTGTGCCCGCTTAAAGACAGCCTCATCTGTCAAAAAGTAGATAGATAGCTCATCATTACATCACAACATTAAGTAACGTGAAATTTTATGTTTGTTTGGCGGTCTCAAATTAATTCTAATGTCAACGCGTAATGCTATGCAACTTGTGTGCTAGGTCATGAACCTATTGCTTTGATCTCGTCCGCGAGGGACATGAACAGTTTCTCAATTTCATTGGTGACTTTTTTTTTGCATTCGTCGTTCCAAATTTTAATCGATGACTTAGCCCTGCAATTATACACGTGAGCTCTTATGAGATCGTCCCTATGGTTATTGTTCAAATGTGCAATGTTTTCTGAATGAACGCATTCTTACTCTTCCGAAAGATTGTACGGGGTTCTTGTGCTCATTTTCTCGAAGAACACTGCATGCACAAAGGTGATCTAAAGTGTGATGCAAATCTAGGGTGAGAAAAATTAAACATCAGTGCGATGAATGAAAAAAGTACGCGATCATTTGGAAGCATCATTTGCCTAGAAAAGACTTGGATCATCTGGCGACTGAAATTAATTTGAACATCGACATCATGTAATGCGACGAACACGAGTTGTCATCGGATCACAACAACACGCGTACATGTTGTGTCTGCTGTCACACAAGCTATGCTATTGCGTCTATTTCTGTTTTGGCGAAGGTGCACCTGCGGGGGGAAGGGTCAACACAAATGAAAACCTTTCTGTTGCTGTGGTCTGATGTATCTACGTCAGCGCACACGTTTTTGGATTCAGGTGCAGCGAACGACCCCTCCGTCTTCTTCCCGCGCTTGATTTCCCCGCCCTCGCCAAGTTTTTCCATGCTAGCCACGCTTGCTTGATCTGTGCTCATGTGAGCATTGGCGACATATGCTGAAACCTGCCTTCAAATTTTGCACACGAGTATGTTGGGGACAACCTTATTCGCTGTATTTCTGTGTGTTTTGATAGTTTGGGTAGACACGCAATTGGATGGAGAGCCCCTGGTTTCTACTGGTATCTGTTAGGTGCACTCCCCTTGATTTCTTCTTCCGTTCTTCTTTCCGAGCATCCGAAGAGGGGTACGTAACAAACACATGCCGTTTTTGGAGGGGAAAAGCTCCAGCGAGTGTGTCGCTCCAACAAAACAAGCACGATTCAGGAAATCACATCTAACCCCGGTTTGCTACCGCCCGAGGGGCGGTCCTAATGTGCGTCATGAAGAGATGGACATACTAACTAAGAAACGAGTGCGCAAATTGAATTCATGTTGCCCAAAATACCGGGTGTTATTACCCTGAGACAGCAATGCTTTTATGTCGCGTAGTTGAAATCACTCCGAAGATTCGTTAGTTGTCCCAATTCAACGAGGCCGGCCGACGATCATGTACGCGAGCATTGTTACCGCTGGCATCAAATGTGAGTTCCTCCCTCTGTTTTTTGCCTCCAGCCTCCCTTTTGCTGATAATGGTGACGTGCCCTCATCAATAAACAAGATATCGGAGGCTACAGTAAAGCTGTGCCAAATTATGATGGAAGATTCAAAGTGGAGGGCATCGATTCGGACTCAGGTAGATCCCCCTGTTGAGACGCAGCGACCCGCTTTATCTAATGAACACGCTCGAAGAAACATGCTGAAGCATAGTAAGGATTCGTTAATTTAACAAACGATTTGGTGGAATGCAGAAATCATACGCGACGAGTACGGAATCCCGACATGCATCGCAAAATCGGAAAAGGTGTTAGTTGTGGAAGCTCGATCTCCTTGATTGTGAGTGTAAACGTGCATGGTACCCTCGGTCAGACGTTATTTTTTCTCAACGGAGTGTGCCACGGACAAGATCGATTGTGGCAATTGCACGCCTTGCGTACGGCTGCAGCAGGAAGGCTGTCCGAATTCGCTGGAGGTCGTGATCATTGCTTACATATACATAATAGCTAGTTGTATAAGACGATTTGTCATACATGCACATAGCGGCACACAGCATATATATATATATATATATATATATATATATATATATATATATATATTCCTCTCTTCATTCTTTTGTGTGCTCGCGTCTTGCAGAAAAGGCCGTGGAAGTGGACATTATGGCGCGCCAGATCAACTTCTATAACAATGCAAAGGAAGACTGGGAGCTTATTCAAGGCCTCAACGAGAAGGTGATGATGAGGCGTCTAAGTAATTAAACAAAATAGCCTTTGCTGCTTCCCTCCTCCCCCCCGCCCCCCATTCCCTCTCATCCTGGTGATATCTGCAGGGCGATGCAGATGCGAGGCAAGCATACGTCGCACTTGTAGGATATACAGAGGGTGTCAACTGGGCAGTCAAGTAAGCGGACGCATTTCGATGATGCTCTCGTTGAAGAAATTGGGAAAAGAGGAGGGAGGGAGGGTGGATATTTTCCGACTTTATTCTTTCAGTTAGTTATTGTTCTATAGTGTGAGCCAGTACAATATTTAATATATATATATATATATATATATATATATATATATATATATATATATGAAACCCCTTCGATATTCATTCATTCTATGATTGATGTGGTGGGATTAGACACGCGGCCAAACTTCCTGTGGAATTCGCTCTCACAGGTGTTGTCCTCTCGCTTGATATCCTCTGCACTTAAATATTGCACGGCGTCATAATCATCATCATCATCATCATCATCATAAGCAGCAGCAGCGTCAGGATAAATGTGATAATCATCAGGCCAGTCGCCTTTCCGTGAATGGAACCCTGTTGATTCCATCGCTATCTCACGGTATCGTTGATTAGAACGGGGGAAAAGCAATAGGAGAAGAAGAAGAAGACGACGAAGGAGAGCAACAGCTACCAGCAAACAACAATACCAATGAATAGATGGGTTTCTAATGCTATATTGTGTGGGTTGTTTTTATAATACCCTCCTATTCCTGCCCCTCTCCTCTGTCAGCATACTCGCATTTGGAATGTGCTTCGGGGCCGGGCACGTCATCTTACGACAAGCGATGCACGATGTTCTTGGAGAGGAAGCTGCCAAAGAGTGGACTCGGTCGCAGATAACAACAACAACAACAACAACAACAACAACACTAGCACTATCAATAACAACACTAACAATAACAACAACAACAACGACGACGACAAGCCTCTTCAAAGCCCCCCCTCTCATCACCATCCACGGCTTGCCATATACATCGCACTCTCTTCACTCTAATAAGACAGTGATTTTCCACTGGCAAACAACACAAACAGCACCTCCAGCGGAATGGGGGATGGGCCGACCGCATCCGACAGCTGTGATGTGGAGGCTGTGTATAAGCGCGCGCTCAAGAGCGCCCTTTCAACCGCCCCGAAGGCTGCTGGAAGTGCTAATCTGGGAAGAGAAGAAGGGTGGTGGATTTCACCTCCTCCTTCTCCCAATGATGATGATGATGATGACGACGACGATGATGATGATGATGACATCTTTTGGTGAGAGTGGGGTTATGCTGACGAAGATTGGGTTGTATTTAGCTTTGTGGGGCACCATTGCGAACATATGCACCCGCCGCCGAATCTTACAGCTCTTCCGCCATCGCTTGTTGTTGTGCTATTGGGCTGTTTTGGCAAATAGGCAAGGGTCAAATTGGTGGGTGGTATCAGGAAGCCATACCGAATCGGTCTTGACGTGCTCCTCTAATCTACTAACAAACACTGAATTGTGTGCGAGTACAGTAGACGTAGTTTCTTGTCGTGATTGCGCGAAAACACGCCCTTCCCCTCATCGCGTACGAAGTACAAATGTCATGCTTCTTTCTATAAATCTTACATTTATTTTGATGTTTTTCCCTTCCTTTCGCAGGGGAGGCCGATTCTCGCTGCGGACCCCCACCTTACCGTCAAAGTCCCACAGGTCGCCGGCGAAAAGACGCCCCCAGAAACCACTTGCTAGCACGCAATCGTTTTAATATACGGTTTCTTATAACTTGCTCTTATAGTATATACAAGTGCAAAGTTATCGAAAAAATTCTTCATTTACTAACTTCGCCGATTTGCGCGGTTCCTGCTCGCCCTCCCTCCCCCCCTCCTCCTCTTCCTCCGGTCTGCAGTTTTGGTATCAGTGTAACTTAATTCTGAAGGGGGATTCAAAGGACAACCCACAAGGTGATGGCGAGGAGGAGGAGAAGGAGGAAGGGAAAAAGCCAAAAGCCACTTCTGGAGGTAAATGATGGATAGTGCATATGCGTGCTATGTGTAATTACGATCAGCCTTTTTGAAGTTTAATTCGTGTCGTGTGTGCTTGTGTGTGTGTGTGTGTGTGTGTGTGTATGTGTATGTGTGTGTGTGTGAGGTCTGATGAGTAGTAGGGGAGTTTTAGTATCCTTTGTGTTTAAAATCAGGTTTCTCTGCTGCCGGCGTTGGTACACAAATAAGCAGCATCGTTATCATCATCATCATCACCATCATCACCATCATCTTCGCGTCATCATCACCTCCACCATTTTCGTCGCGGACGTCATTATCCCTATCCCCCCCCCTCCTCCAATAATACCTACACATAGCTGCTACTTTATAACTTGGGAACCACAACGCACACGCAACATGCACACAATCAGGGTGTGCGGGTATTCCAGCCGTCTTCATCGGCCATAACGGTTTCGCAGCTTGGGGTGAGTGGGATCTATATTATATATATATATATATATATATATATTATATTATAGCGTATAAAGACAGATGAAGATTGCTCAAAATAGACGTGTATGTGCTTGCTGACCCCACCCACCAATCCAATGCGTTGTTTCTTCAAGGAATTACTCTGGGCTATTCCGATGTAGAGGTAAATAGAAAGATCACTGTTACGCTACATCATGCTCGTCCATCTGTGGATATTTGAAGCTTTCTCTCTTCTCTCCCCCTCCCCCGCCCCCCACCCCCCCCTTCCCTCTCCTACACACCCACCCCCACACATGAGACAGCTACTTGCTTGCGAGGGTGGGGGAGGTACCACTTTGAATATTATTACATCTACTCCTATATCCATCTAATAGAGGGACGGCCTAGCGATACCACTGATTCTTTTAAATTGAATTCTTCCCATGATGCTACCATCATTTCGGGGTTCCAGAACAATGAACCACCGCAGGAGAGATGATTACTAATCCGCAAATATGACCCGGATATTGATCAGACCGTCCGATTGTCCGCAACACCGTTCGTAAAGTGCCAACAGAAAGGACAAAATGCTTACAATA
>ADNK01000078.1:0-20782 GCA_000320545.1 Bigelowiella natans CCMP2755 | reverse complement strand
TAGATGATGCTATATCCTCAAATCGAATCCATGGCCTGGGTAAGATTAAAGCACACGCCTAACCCTTTCTCGTCGCGCCGCCCTACCCGACCCCTCAGCTGGTGGAGCTCCGAGATCCCAAACAGCTGCGCGTGGTTAACAATGATGGTATTGGCCTTGGGTAGATCTAGGCCAATCTCGACGATTGTAGTCGCCACCAGGACATCAAACTCTCTAAGAACAGGGAAGGGGGGTGTTGATTCATCGAGCATAGTGTGAAGAATGGACGGCGCGACCAACGGGCTTACAGGTACGGCAGTGAGTAAGAATGGGCGCCGTTTGCGAGCGTCTCCCGACAAGTGGAATCGGTTCGCGCTGTGCTCATCTTAAATATTCGTCATATAAATATAACATATATATATATATATATATATATATATACATATGTCCATGCACATTTCTTAAAACCGTTCCGACCGCTTTGCAAATCGATTCATATTTTCGTCAATCGCTGTAAGTCCCCCGTAGGCTGTTGTGACTCGAATGCCAGGGACCATCTTCTCTATACTCTCAACCTTAGAGGATATGCCGAAGATGATGCAAGGGGGGTGGGGAGGCAATTCGTGCAGGTGCACACTTTCCGCATTTGCTAACGTTTTTAGTTGGCATATTTTGCATTTTTAATGATAGCACACTCACGCGCACAAACACATATGTGCAACTGTACTAGTTAATAGATCAAATTCGTACAATATACGAGTAGATTTACTGACAAGACGTGTTTATTCTTCTCTAATGCGCACTCTCTCTCTCTCTCTCTCTCTCTCTCTCTCTCTCGTAGTCAATACCACGCGCTCAATATTCTTCTTCCGAGGCACAACGAAGAGCACCTAGATTGCGAAGAAAAAGAAGGACAACAACAAACAAGAGGGAAAAGTTGAAAAAAAAACAGTGAAATGGAGCCTGCAGAGATCCCAGGAGGAGGGGCAGAGAGAAAAGGTCGGCTGCGCACTGAAAGCTCGAAATCGAGTTTGCTTCAAAAGCAGCTTCGATCTCGGAGCGGCATCACCGAGGAAAGGCGCCTCATCACCCTCCTGTGCATCCTCCACATACAATCGAAACGGCTAGTAAACAGGGACGTATTATATATGTATATATATATATATATATATATATATATATATATTTTAACTATTGCGTTTGGACATTCCACCCAAGCGGCTATTTTGCAAGCGGCTATGAAGTGCTGCTGCGCGAGAATGGTGGAGGGGACTAGCAACGCCGCTTGCTTCCCATTGCAGATTGCACGGTAAATGGCCCGCATGGCAACCTCAGTCTTGCCATACCTGTGTGTGATACGTTTATCAAGCCGTGATGTATGCGTGTTACCGAGATCTCGCCGACCGTTGTTTCTACCTTCTGACGACCCTTAGGAGCGGTGCGTACTCTCAGAGTTAAGGTGGATTTATCCGAAGCTTTCGGGCGGCTGTATGACTCGCTCCATCGGCAAGTGTTCGTTTTTGTAACTTTTGAAAATATGCAAAAGAGAGATGTGCCCCCCCCCCCCCACTCCCCCGCCTCCCTGCACAGCTTACTACCCTACATCCCCGCATATGAGGCGATCCATAGGCTGCAGAGATTGGCACATGTCTTCGCGTACGTCGTTAAAGCATTTGAGCTGATCTGGCGTCGCTTCGAATTGGAAGTTCTCCTCAAATCGTCGGTACCTTGGAAACAATGCACATATCCTGCTGCTGATTTCTGGTCGTCGTCGATGTAGGAACGAGGATAATTTAGCAGCGAGAGCCCAGAAAGTGAAGAGAAAGATGCCCCGCTTTAAGGAGGGAAGAAAGAACGAAAGAAAGAAGAGAGAGAGAGAGAGAGAGAGAGAGAGAGAGAGAGTCAGCTCACAAAGATATGCATTCCGACCTTTCGTCATCGGGAGGAGAAGGTGTTCTTGTCTTTTTCTGTCGTTCGTCGTAGAGCTCCATAAGGTCGTTTGCCAACTTCAAAGTCGAGCTTTCAACGCGCTGCTTCTTCCGGTCCCATTTATATCTGAGAGAGAGAGAGAGAGAGAGAGAGAGAGAGAGAAGGGGGGGGGAGCATATCCGTGATGATGATGATGATGATGATGATGACGACGACGATAATGATGACTTTAATGGCCACCCCCCTCCCCCCCCTCCTCTCCAAACACTAGTAATGGTTTCAAATATCGTTTCCTACGTGCTGCGCAGACTCGACAACTCGGGGTCCTTCGATGCCGCGGAACCGCCGATTTGCTTATATCGTGTAACTAGGGGACCGGAGATGGGAGCGGGGGAGGCTGCCGAAGACGAAGACGAGGCGCCTGGGCCTTTCAGCTTATCAGGAGTCACCAAGAGCTTTCCGTCAGTAAACTGCAGGATGATATTACCACTCGACTCTTCCACTCTCAAAACACGGCAGAACCCGTATCGGCGATGAACCATAAGTGTGCCCTCCTCCACTTCCTCCTCCTCTTCTTCCTCAGCCCACTTCGCCCTAGCGGCTATGTGCCCGGAGGACGACTCCTCATCGTCGTTGTCATAATCTACTGGAGCTTTCCTCCGACGGCGCCGGCGCACAGCGTTTGCGCTGCCTGTCGCACCAGCTTGCTCGCCAACCTTCTTCCTTCTCCGAGATCGAGGCTTCCTTTGCATTTCAGATTCTTCTGAAACTGCAGTGACTGCAGCCGTATTGCCGGGAAAGCTCCTTCTGACGAGCATGGTGCGAAAATAAGGGTGGCAGTGATAATGACGAAGTTGATCAATATGCTTCCCTTAAGCTCCCCCCCCCCCTTCCCCTCCACTCAGTGCGATCGAACCTACCGTCTTTGTTGCCATCCATGTCCAACTCTTGAATATTCTCCGCGTCGTCTGCAAGAAGATACTGGAGCTACGGTTCCATGAAAGACCCCCCCTCGAGGTAAATAGTACCCTACTGCACTCGACATGCTCAGCCCCCCCCACCCGCGCCTCTGCTCCAAATTAGAACCGTACTCCATGATGAAGACGACCAATAGAATAACCACAGGAGCGAATAAAAGCTGTGCAGGCCGAATGCGGGGGGGGCTGGCCATGTCATTGCTACGATGCCTTCGGCCACAGGGCATCAGGGCAGCCATCGCGGGCCGGTGTGGGGAGGTTGTAGATCGAAATATACCGATACTTCTTCGTAATCATATCACGTTTTTCCTTTTACATCACGAAGGCGCCCCTGGCGATATGACAACATTTCACCCCGAATCAGTCATAACAATTTCCAGGGTATACACGGTGTGTAAAAAGTTCTAACTTTCGTTCAATAATTCTTCGATTGTTCCAGATGTTTCCGGCTGAACATTCTTTCCGAAATCGTGCCACACACATTACCGCACACCGATGACTGCCCGACCGCTTCGGAGGCTCCGGAGCGTGCTCGGGCGAGCGCCGGCGGCGGCAAGTAGAGCCATGAGCACAAACAGCATCAGGTGCTTCGACATGCCCTCATTAGAATTGTTCGCATGCAACCGATCTTTATAGACGTCTCGGCTTTTCCCACATGTAGCTCTTTCTTCGTGTACGGAACCCTTCGTCCCGACGACATATCAGGACAAAGCTGGACCAAGGAATTCGTAAGAGAGACTGCTAAATGTGACCATTGAGCCGATCCATCATCCCTGATCCCTCTGCTTATCGCTCATTGTTTTCGCGCTGCGCAACTTTCTACAGTTGAAATCAGCCTCCTCGTGTCGCCGTAGCCGGCTCGCCGACCACACCCTCTACATTGTAATGACATCATATCGTTCGAGGAGGACGCATTCGAAATGGCTTTATTGACATCGTCAATTTGTTTGATCAGAGTCCCAATCGCTATCCGCATGCTGTGCCAAGAAAGGGAGGGGCTATACGGGGGACATTAGTAGAGTTTCCGGTTTGTTCTCACGTTTTATCACACAATTGCTTCGTTCCCTGTCTTTCTAACTTCCACCACCGAAAATGCCCTCCTATCCTTTTTCAGGAAAGCCTGATGCCCGAGAAATTGAGCTTTGCAGATGAGGTGGAAGGCGTGAATTTTGAAGATCAGACATCCGAGCACGGCTACAAACGAGTAAAAGTCGAAGTGGTCACAGACGACGAGGCTTATGAAAACGTTAGCAGCGCGAAGGGCGAGCCCGTTCAAACATGGTTGTGACATGGTTTTTCGTATGATTGTAAATTACCAAGCTCATTCAATCAGTTGAACCAATGTCTATAAAACCTTACACAATTTCATGCCTACAACTACCATGCGGATAGGGTTTACATCAAGGATTCTTGTGATCCTGGCGCAGAGGAGATCCCGGAAGGAGATTTTGTTGCCCATTACACACGGATGCGTCCTCATATGATGACCTTTGAATAGAACTCAGTGCATGCATGAAGCACATCTGGAAGTCATCATGAAAGATCCCTGCCAGCACAAGCAATGAAGTAAATCTAATCAGATTTGTTGAGGAATTGATGGCACCTGTGTGTGCGTGATTGTTGCGAGTTGAAATTGCACAAACTAACACCACGCGCAGATCAGACATCCTTGTCCAATATGGCAAAAGTGGCCACTTGTTTCAACGATGTCAGCATGCTGGCATGATGGTGTGTGCACATGGCATCTGTTGCTATGCTAGCATGGATGCCTCTTGCATGACACGAGTGGCAAACATCTTGATGTTGGTGAACTGCGTGCCAGTGTGCTGCACTCTAGCTAGCGCTGTTGATAATCATGTTGAATGCCCACGTGCATGCGTGCGCTAGACCTGTGATGTGGGGTCTGACGCAGCAGTGGCATTGCTGACGCACGAGCACAAACAAACAGAAACGCACTTGCATGTGTGAGCATGGCTAGAGGGCACACATGCGTGAGCACGTGTGCGAGTTCGTGCGCCTGGTGCATCCGGCTAGCATGGTAGCGCAGGAATTCAATCTAGGAGGCATGGACTAATGACACCACTGTCTGCGCGCACTGCATGCATCTTGCATGTGACAGCATGGCACGTAGAAAGCTAAGCTAGAAGCATGGTCGTTTTGTTTTCATTTATTATTCGATTTCATTATGAGACATACATGATCACATATGCATGAAGGCAGCAGGCAGGTAGAGTCCATTAATATAAATCAGATTTCAAATCCTTGCAATCTGCATTTGTCCAGTCTTCTGGTCCTTGACTTTTCCCATCCTCCCTTCTGAGCCTCCATCCTCATGCGTTATTGCGCTTTTATCCAACCCTTGCTGTTGGGCAATAGAGTCAAATGCCTTTGTAAACAAGTGGATGCTACCCTTCCTCTTCTTTGGCAAATCCACGAGCAAAATCCGCTCAATCTTTCCGCAGTCCTGCTGCTCAGTAGTTCTTGCCTGATTCGCTGCGAACTCGAACGCTGCTTTCACAACAGCCGTTCTGATGCGACATTTAGGAAGCACGAGGGAGATTCGATTCATATCAACATCATGATGAACAACGATGAGGAGGAGGAAAAGGAGGAGGAAGGGGAGGAGGAGGAGGATTTATAGATGAATAAATATTCAATATCTACCCAAAAAATATCATCAAAATCAAAACACAGTATTCACGATGTGTTGTCTCCTAAAAGTGGCGGTTCTATCGATGTTACAACCTCGCAGCCATTTGTTCCCTCTCCTTTATGTTCGAATTCGCCTTCCAATGGGTAAAGATGCCTCCGCTTATTGCTGGCAGAGCAACGCTCTTTACACGCATTTTCACAGCACATCGAAGTGCACGTCGAACAGTGCGCTTGATTCGCGGCGTCACTAGCTTGAAAGTCTTCTCTTCCACAGGATAATCCATCCAAATAGGACCGACGGCGTGGATGATATCCCTCACCCCTGATGACGCTTGCGGCGGGGGGGGGGGGGAGGGGGGGCCAAATAGTTGAGATGGGAGGTTTTATTCTCGACATCGTATTTTGCAAAAACGACGCGCAGATTTATTGCACGCACCCACCTCTTGCCAATAGGATTCCAGCGGCAGCTTGTACTCCTGCCTGCGTTTCGGGAAGCTTCCGATTCTGATGTTCTTTGCCATCGTCAGCCCAGTATGTTTTTACAGCTCCGACGACTACACCGTCGCTGCTGCCAGGATCGATGGTCTTCGATGGGTCATATTTAGCCTTCACACTCGGCCTTCTCTTCGGATTGCCGATTGGCTTCTCGCGCTTCATACCATTGCTTTTGCCACTGGTTCTCCCAGAAGAGCCGCTCGCGTTCGGACTCGCAAGGCACGCGTTTCGAAGCGCACCAGATACCTGCAATCATGAGTTCTGGTGGGTGCTAACGCGATGATGATGGGGAAATAGGTCAGTCCGAACCCCGCAATCCATCCTAGTGAAACTGAGAGAGTTGGCAGCGTTGACGAGCGCCTCGGCCTGACAGTCTACAATGTCTCCGCTCTCGAGTTCTATCCTTACCCCATTCACAACGGCCTGGCGAATGACCTGTGGTGGTGGCAGATCAGCGTTCTCGGAACGAGAAGGCAAGTTACGTACACCACCACCTTATTCCCCCCTTTCACTTTAGACGTGGCGATTGATAGAGCTTTCATGGAAGAGGAAGGAGCCTCCTCAGTGGTCCTTCGAGCGTGCATCATTGGCAGGAGAATTCTGCAGAGAGCGACGATTTCTGAAATACAGGCGAATTATGCCCCGGCGACATCTGTTTATTTTCAACTTTTTGATTTGTGATAAGTTCAGGGAAATGGAATGGGATTCTTAATCTGCGTCAATATTTAGTCCATGACGCAGTCGAATAAGGGATAAATAACCTGCCAGATTTCTCGGGATTTCAGGATTTCTTCCAGATTCCAGACTGACCCCCCCCTCTCCTACAAATGCTCCGGTTGCGTCGATTACTGCACTCAAGTCGTGTCCTTCGCGGGGTCACGAAGACAACAATCACAGAAGGGGACCAGAAAACTTTCCCCAAAGCCGGCGACAGTTTGACGATGCGTAAGTACACGCGACACGCATAGTCTGCCGTTTTGGTGAGATGTTGTTCTTTAATGCCTCCCGCAGATTATACTGGATTGCTGAAGAATGGAGTGAAATTCGATAGCAGTGTGGATCGCAATGAGCCGTTTACTTTCGTATGTTCTCCCACAAAAAATTGGTTATTCCTTGGCTGAATTTTTATTTTCCGCCACTAGACAATCGGCGTTGGACAGGTGATTAAGGGCTGGGATGAGGGGGTTGCGCAGATGTCTCTCGGCGAGAAGGTAGACTTGCTACGCACGCATTCGTTGCTTCAACATCTGGATTTTGAGGATATCACGGTATTGCGCAGGCAACATTGGACATTACGTCCGATTTCGGCTATGGGAAATACGGCGCTGGAAATGTAATCCCCCCCGACGCAGATCTGGTACGCGTGCTTTCTTCGTTTCTGAATTCTCAAAATGAGTGGAACATATTTGTGTAGGTTTTTGAAGTCGAACTGCTTAAAATCAATTAGCGAAACGATCGACGTCCTGCTACACTTGTACATGCTAGCATGTCTAGATGTGTGCGGGCTTAGTAGTAGTTTAATTTGCGTGCGATAAAACACGGGAATAATTACACGTACAACGCTGTAGAACCGTTCATTAGAGCAATCGCCATCACGTGTTGCTAGCTAGCTATGCATGATGATCAAGATGTGCTATAGCCACACGTGGACACACACTGCGGCACGCGACGTGCCTACGATCGATAGAGCGGAGCATGCTAGCATGCATGCATATGCTCGTCCACGCTGTGTAATATTATAATCTATATGCATAGTGCCAATTTAAGTTTATCAGCGTGTGGTGTGGCACACTACTCTACTAGCATATACTGGCATAATGCTAGCTAGCTAGATAGTACATTAAACGCTTGGATATGCTGCTACGTACATGCGTGTGGTGTGGCATACTACTCAACTGCTAGCATATACTGGCAATGTTAGCTAGCTAGCTAGTACGCTTGGATTGCTGCTGCGTAATAGTCGTACATATACCATGCCCCACATTTCATTCCCTTACTGTCGGTGGTAGCAAATAAAGTTGCGAAAATGCGCAACATGAAAATTTGCCTACTGACGACCTACTGCTGAACTGAATTGCTAGTTGATCTAGAACCATAGGAAGTTTGGTCGATGTAGCAATCCACAACAGCATGAGCTTTCACCCGCTTGGAATTTTCAACCCAAACAGCATACGATGACGCAGAGGGACTACGGAAACTACACACACGCAATGTATCTAACAGTAGATGTGGTGTTGTAAGCTACCCTAGCAGCCAGCCATTCTCTGCCGCTGAAGCAACTGCGCCTGTTGTCCCATTGAGGTTATCACCTGCCTTTCTGTCGCAAGCTCCACGAGACCAGCACCGGTGGGGGCACACACGCTCGGGCCCCGACCAAACCTCAACGACTAAAACCTTAGGATACGCAAATATTCGAAGAGGAGGAAGAACAAAATTCTTACGCCGTCAAGTCTTCCGATTGAATACATGACAGAATCTAAAGAAAAACATGCTAGGCTTTACCATGCGCTTCCCAGCTGAGACGGGTCGAATATTGTGATATTTGTGAGACAGAAAGAATGCTGCGTCGCCTTTTCCAAAGTCATGTTGTAGAATGCGGCCATCGCTCTCCGGCGTGACAAATTTTCCGCCTTGAAAGTCCTCCCTGCGTGTATAGATGTAGCAGTTATTGCTGTCTATCATAGTATTTTGGTGCTTCATATCCATAGAATGCGTTGCGTTTCATCTGCGCTATATCGTGTCGTGTGCTCGATCAGTCTTCTCCCCATTCCTTTCGAATGGAGGAGGACGTTTTGGCTTCGGCGTTCACGGAACGTTCTACTGAGCGACATGGTGGCAGCAGCACTTACTTTGGGTCGGACAGCATAACATCCATCGTGATAATAGAGCCGGAGTCATAATGCTGCCGCTGATGGGACACAGGTTATATATATGTGTATTCTCAGGGGTGTGCAGAGTAAACGTCCTCGCAGCCTACGTCCTCATAAACTGAACTCTCCCACATTGGCACTCCCACACGTTCGGCATGTACGTCACGCGAGGTCCCTAGCCCCAAGACACTATCTATCAGTTGGCACAATGCATGGCCTTCGTTCGAGGCCCCTACCTGTGAGAGCTGCCCCCCGGGCCAATACTCGTGAAATTCCGCTGTGCGAAATGTAAGACCGTGAGCGCCATGTTGCGGCAGCAAATCCCAATTAGCGGACCGATCCACACTCCGAACGGCCTCCCACAGCCGTTGTTCCAACCACGGCAGTCGCTCCTTAAACGCCCCATTCGTGTGCAAATACGTCGTCTTCCAGGTCTTTGAGGTGTGGATGAGAAGAAAGGTGAGAAGGAAAAAATTAATAGATCATCTGCCGATATCATCATATCAAGAAAAAGGATGCTGAATGGTGATGTTGGCGTGCATAAGCAGGCCTCTTGTGTGATGATGGGTATAGGTAGTAGCGACGATGAGCGACCGACGACGTTAAATAAGTAGCCAATATGCAGCTCGCGGTTTTAATGGAATTAGGTAGGAGATTTCACAGCCCAAACAACGATAATTCTTGTCATCGAGCCCTGCAGTGCGACAGAAACGTCGATGTTCTCAATGTAGCTATAGTTTTCCCCCTTGGAAATATGATTTTTATTGTATTGCTGCCAGCATCTGTTATCTGGATGTGCTACTTACTACCGTTTGGAGCCACGGCTTGCCAGGCGTGGTTTTATTTACTACACCGGGAAAGCCTACGAGCGGCACAATCGTGAGAGAGAGAGAGAGAGAGAGAGAGAGAGAGAGAGAGAGAGAGAGAAAGATTGAAAATCATTGTGGGATGAATCCAGCCTCCTTTAAAAGCTGATGCTAAACACGACGGTTTTGTAGTGCAAATATGTATTATTCTAAGAACTCTGCATGAGGCTTTAGCACCATCTTCCTGCATCTTGAAGACCGTTTTCTTTAGCGTTTCAATCTGATATTTACCCAGGATATGGCATTGGCAATTAGAAAAATGCACGTGCAGTAACATACGCATTGAAGTAATGCATATCGTTATTCCCGCGAGCCGAGCGCACCTCTTCTTCGGAGAGAAAGTTGCGAATAAACTGCACTTGAGACTTCTGGAAACGTAGGGCACCAGTTCTCCAATCAACCGCAAAGTACAATACGAAAGGCATATTTCACACTTGCCACACCTGTGCATCTTTTGGGAGAGGTAGCTTCCACTGCCTATACTTTCGATGTCGAGACTCCTGTGGCGTAAGTACAGAAAAGTTGCAAGTTTTTCCATCAATTTTTTTTTTATTCTTCTTATTCCGTCGAAATCCTCGGGCTGTGATTTCTAGGGAGGGATTTGCTATTTGAAACTAGATCATTATTCGAGAATATCCAATTCTTTCTTGGCGTATTTTAGCAGTGATTTATGCTTTCCCACAACGACTTATTCCGGGCAGCTGTGGCCAAACGCCATACAGATACAGGTATGCTGTTACTCTCAGTCACTACCTCGGATTCTTGAGCGATGTTCTCTGGTCTGCTAACGTATCTCCATGTAGCATAGGTCAGGATCATCTGGAAAATCATGGGTTCGTGAGAAGATTTCCTGACTGCTGCCTTCTATCGCATTGCTCCGCTACTACTATCACCATTATTATACTGCTTCTACTACTTCTACTTTTTACCGGACAGCCGATGAAGCCGACACATGCTATCCATCCAATCTGATTAAAACATGCATGTATATGTATTCTTACTAAATTCTTCTCTTTCTTTCGCTCTGACCACGCGCGCATCAATTTTTTAGTTCTCTCTCTCTCTCTCTCTCTCTCTCTCTCTCTCTCTCCTCACACCCACCCACCCACCCACCCACACACACACACACACACACGCGCACACACACACACAAACAAATAGATATACACACACATATACACATTCAAATGCGGAAAACACGTCTACTTGTGTAGAATTACTCTGGTGGCGCTTGCCCCGTCGATGGGAGACTGCTGCGATCGCTTTGTCGGACCGCTTTCGCTGCAAAGATAATTCGAATTACCGCCGCTTCAAAATAGCTCGTTTGAGCCTACAATCAGCGACACTCTAGCGATTAAGAATTATTCGATGCTTGCATATTATCATGACATTCTCGTAGTAATCGGACCGAAATCTGTTAGCGAAGCTTCGAGGCTTCATCCCTATTCTGACGCCATTGTTCATCTGACGGCGAACTAGAAGGGACTTCAGGCCCCCCAAGCCCCTCATCAAAACACACCGATTCATCTCTTATCAGTATCTGTTGACACCTACCCAGAGCGACAGCGAAAGCTGGCACATGGGGGAGGGCACAGAAGGTTCACAGCAGCTCTCGGGGCAGAAGAATACCACGTTTCTACGACACGCATAGGTTTATATCGCTTACGATAAATCAAGGGCATTTTTTGTATAAATCATACAACAAATACAACAATAGCTGCTTCAGGCTGAACAGGAGGACTAGGATGGCTGTGCCGTTGAATTGGAGGATATGCTGAAAGAGAGACTTCGGTGCAACAGGGTTGCCAAAATAATATCCCGACTTTATCCTAAATGGTGCTTCCACATGAGACAACATCCACTCAGCATTTCTATCCTTTGTGACAACAGGTCCGTTGCAGTTGGGCAGTCAAAGATCCGACGCACATTCTAACATAACTAACCTGCTGACCAACTCCGTATCCAACACAAACGAGTTTTGGTTCGAATGCAAAATAAAATATCTGAACTCGAAGTTGGAAGTATGTGCGCTTTTTTACCTGCGACATAAACAACAATGCGTCGCTCTCGAATCTCGGTGAATGCCCTAGAAGTGAGCACCATCCATCCACATCTCTCCCCTCCCCTCTAACAAAGAGGCCCTTCGCCCGCGTTCAGAGCCGTGAGGGTGTAAGATTCAGTATGAAGAGCAGGTTTAATCGCTCTGATATGTCACAAATGGCGGCATGGTCGACAGGGATCGGCGCGGTTCTGGCATCGCTCGGGTAAGTAAGCAAGGGCACTGTGATGAAGGAGCACTTCCGTATCGATGACAGCCTTGTTTATCCATCCCCTTTCCACGCTTCCTTCCTAGAATAATATCCGAGCTCTTTACAAAGGGCAATGTCATTAGCTGGGGCTGGGTGAGCGCTGGTGTGAGGAATATAAAGAACGACAATGACCAACAACTTTCCATCCACTTGGGACTCCTCTGGAAAATGGTTGCTCTGGAAGATTTTTTCTCGATCGATTGAGGCGCTGGGGAACTCACTCTGCTTTGCTCTGTATATGTCTCTTTTCTTTTGCTTGTCTCTCTTTCGCCATCGGCATCACCGTGCGTCGTCGCCCCTAGGACAATTGTTCTCCACGCTATGGAGGGAACAAAGGTATAACATACAACTCATTTGAAATTTAGGGTTTTTCCGGCGAAATTCCCCCAATTTTGTCTCATCCATGAACTTTCTCACTCTGATTGTTTACGCGTGCTGGCAGGGAGCACACTGCTTTGGGACAGCAAGTGCGAGCTTTACCCGGAAGATTTCCTCGCTCAATGCTCATCCGCGGGATTCATCACTTTCATGTTAGTAACTGCGCCGTATAGTTGGACATACCACCAGCCTAAAGCGGGCTCTCTGGTTTCGCGCTGATAGAAATTCGTGCTGTTGGTGCGTGTGCTCGGGTATTTTGTATCCTATGCTCGTTTGTATGTGCGTGTGTTGTGGCCTACGCTCCCCACATCGTTATGATTGTACACCTTGCTTGCAGCCTCGTGTGCTTGTCTTCGGTGGTATATGGCGTCGCCACGTGCTACTTTTTGTACCAACGGAATCTACGGGGGTCCATCGCCATTGCTGTTGTAATACAATTTTATAATTCCAGTCCTTTTCATTGAGGGGCGGAGGGGGGGTGAGGAAGAAGCTCAAGGGTAGCGCATCATTTTACGAAGAGGAAGAGATCGATCATTTATTACTCTTACTTACACCGTCCATTGCACCTATGGTGATGTTGAAACTGGACATGTACGTGTTATGGAGACGACTAGTCCGAATCAACGAGTATAGAGCATCATATCACCTCTCGGCCCCAGTTCTCCGATTTGTTTATAATTGCGATGTGTGTGTGTGTGTGTGTGTGTGTGTGTGTGTGTGTGTGTAAATCATCTGTTCTTCTCTCCCTATTTTCCCAGGCTGCAACACTCATCACCATAGCAATACCTCTCTGGTACTCCTACTGCTACCTCCCGCTCATCCATGAACAGACGGTCCTCACGTTTAAACAAAAAGAACAATGGGGGAGGGGGGGCGAGGGGGGTATAGCGTTCACCAATAGCAATATTTCGTCGAGTCAAAACGACATCTCGTGAGGAGGATAAGGCTGTCCTCATAAAGCAGAGATGGTGGTAAAACAAACTGAAGGGCGCACAGATATGTCGGCCTATACGCGCGAAGAAAAGGGGATGGGGTGGCGAGAGTCGTCGCTTCTTTAAGCTGTTATTGCAGACACACAGAATAGCGCCTTTATTTCAGAAGACTCGTCATCGATGATGATGCCTATTAGGATGAGAGCTTTTCCCGTGATAAATATTGTTGTTATCATTATTCTTGTTTAGTTTGGGGCTTATGAATACAAGCCTTCTATCCATTTTGTCGGCATTGCTGGGTTCTTTCTCGTCTCTTCTATCGTCAGCGCAGTCGTGGCTTCCATGATGCTCTGCGGTCGGTCAATAGATTATAATCCCCCCATCCCCCCCCACCCCCCTTTCCCCATTCCCATTCTCTTACCGCCGCCTCCGTGTAGTGACTGTGATAACGACGATGATGATCAGTGGGATAGTGGTGGTGATGAAGGGAAAAACAACGTTTGGTATTGATGAAGTTACTGCGCCCCCCCCTCCTAACTTTAGGAATGAAAGTGGAGGTCTCTAATGATTTGGAGGTTGGAGAGGCAGAGAAGCGCAGAGGAAGGAGGAGGGAGAGTAGCCAAGGAGCTTTCTTTGGAAAGAAGGAGAAGGAAGAGGTTGCTCCCTGCCCCCCCCCTTACACAAAAAATGAATGTGTGAAGGTGCTGTCTTTGCTCCGCCAGATTGATGCATCGAGCACATCTAATTATCAATAACATATATATATATATATATATATATATATATATATAAATTTCTCGATTCACTTCCTTGACATTCTGATCTCTTAGATTAATGCCGCATTACGGAAGTGCCTTCCTACCACAGCGTGGGCCATGATGATGGGCGCTCCTACATCCGCGCCGGGTAGGACATCTGCTGCTGCGACTCACCAGGCCATAAGGAATGATGAATATGGCGAGAGTGATGATGATGATGATGATGATGATGAAGAAGATAAGCATAGTGATGATAATGATGATGGTGGTGTGCAAGATAGTGGTGAGCTGTTCCCTGCGGCTCAAGAGGAGCGGGTTTCATCGCATATAAGTAGTAGCGAAGAAGCTATAGAGTTGTCGACGATAAGACGGAGTAGTAGCGCAACCACGCACACATAGATGTAGATATAGTGTAATTATCTATATTATATATATATATATATATAAAAGGTAATGTATGTTGCACATAAGGAATGATGATAAATGATATCTACCACAATGTAAGCTATTTTATCAAGCGAAACTACTAGCTAGGTACACATTTCAAAAATGACAACATGTGCTGCATCACGTCGTTGATGTCAGAAATCCTACATACGCATTTTCTGTTCCAAGGCCGGCCGCGCGTTGTGCAAACCTCATCATTTTCACATTGCAAATGCAATCAATGCGGGTGAGCAAGGCGCGCGTGCTAGCGTGCGAAGCGTGTCCTTCTATAGCTAGCCTTCCACTGCGTCACAGTAAGAAATTTTTTGAGATCAATTGCGCGTTATGGAGGCTCATTTTGCAATAATGATGGTTATGGCACGGCGCTACCTGCTGCAGCAACATGCGAGGCAGCTGTTACCTAGGTTACACTTGTCAGGACGATCTAGCGATGTCGGATGCACACCTAGATGTTACTGATCTCAAGTGCATGATGTGCTGTGTCATGCTAGTGTGTACGTGTACTGAAATACTGCTACCTGTCTAGCTAGCTAGCTATGTTGCACATGCTGTTATTGTTCCCGCATGTTATATTGTGCAGCTAGCATGCACGACAGACACATCTATATAGCTAGACATATACTGCATAGACAAAGGCGTTGTCCGGCGTCGATCACCCACAGTATATCGCATGAATGATGACACGCACACCCACATTCTAGCATTCGCTTTGTTCTACATCATTGAAAACTGCGCAATAACATGATAAGGGCCTTTTATGCTCATCTAGTCATTGTCATACTACATTAGATATTTATTTATTTTTGCCCGTGGATGACGCTGCTACGTACCAACAACATCGATAGCTGCATAACACATGAGCGCAAGGACACGCTCCGATCTTCTATTGATATGAATTTCTTAGCTAAAACTACCGCAACGTTTCCGCAATTACTAATACATAAAATCTTATAAATAAACTATGTATAAATGTATATTATATACATATACATATGCGTATAGTATGCATACATATGTGCATATAGATCCTTGTCTGTTGCAAAATACACACGGTGCACTGCCCTGCTTTCTATGTTCCCCGGAGGCGCAAAACAAGATGAAGTTCATCTGACCATTATAAGTGCAAGCTTATTGCGTGGAGTGACTTACTACTCTCTCTCTCTCTCTCTCTCTCTCTCTCTCTCTCTCACAGACACACAACAAACCACACGCAACACGTAAGACAATCGAGTCCATCGTATGGCTCTTGGTTACGAATTTGCGAAATTACGCAGTTACTGCTGCCGCAACTACTGCTGCCAACCACTACACGAATCTACGTTCATATCGAAGACACTAGGTTACCCTTATTCCGCACGCCATAATCCACCAAAAGCACTCCGTCCTCAAGCTGATAATATTCGCGACATCGACGAGATAGATCGCATTGGCAACAGCGAGGGGAGGGGGGGGGGGATAAGGGGGGTAAGGCTCCTGTGCCCTCTTAGCAATATAAAAAAAAAATTCCTATATTGGGGAAGTATCGTCTGAATAGCCCCGAAATCGACTCGGAAAGCTGTACAACAAAAAAGGAGCGATGATATCAATGAAGAACCTGTTTGCCAGCGAAGATGATCCGCTGCTGATCTGGCGGAATTCCCTCTTTGTCCTGAATCTATTACAAACAACGGTATCAATGACAATACTTAATACCAATCGCCATCATCTACAAATCCAGGGGGGAGGGGGGGGGGGGGGAAGCGGTCGATCAGTAGGATGCTAGCCTGTTGGCCGTCAGGAGATTCGTATCCGCCTTCCTCCTACTCCTCCTCCTCATTCTCCTCATTCTCCCAATTTTTCTGTGAAGATGCTACCCACCTTCTGCTTTAGCATGCTAACCTGATTGAGGAGTAGGATATTTCGTCAGTACTCAAAACTACCAGTTATCCCCTCATTAGGTAGTACGCTCCTCGTAGCTCTCTCTGTGCTACATATATCCGCCGGAAAATCTCCCCTCCCATGGAACTTGCGACAAGAAGAGGAAACACGAGGGGCATTGCACCCGTGAGGCGTGTTTTTTTTTTAATTTTGTTTTCATTTAAACAAAAAAGCACTGGGATTTCTTAAAGAAAGGAAGAAGAGCTTAAGGAATTGCCGATATTGCCATATCTTGGAAGGACCGGTTTGCAATGCCCCAGGGCGACGGTCATTCGTGTTATCAGACATGGAAAAATCCGTCTGTTTCCCCTCCAAATTTACTTTCCCTTCTCGTTCTTTTTTTTCTTTAAAGCGCACACAGTTTCATAACACACTGCAATGATCACCCACCGTATCCACACCGCAGACGTCGAGTATGATGCTCTGGACGCGAAGAAACAAAGTCGGAGGAGGGAAGGAGGGGGTGGGCGGGGGGGGGGGAGAGATACTATCATAACTATGGTTGATTTGTACGAAACAGTCATACCGCAGGATGAACACCATCGATGTTGTGTACCGTGTGTAATCGCTAAATATTCAATTCATCACTTTCCCCAAGCAACATGTTCTCTATCTATTACATTCGCCGTACTCATGGTGACTTTCATCATCATCACCACCACCATCACCATCATCATCATCATTATAGCCATCGTCATCATCATTGCCACGCTGACCTTTCCAGTGAGAGTCTTGACGGTAACTTGCGAAAGATCGCTGCTGCTGCTTTTCATAGCTCGGATGTGGTGAAATACCTGAGAGCCAGATTTTGCGCGATCTTTTATATAGCCCTGAGATACAACACAAAGAAACCATCAACGTTACTCATTACTTTCCGAAACATGCCCCCCCCCCCTCTCTCCCCCCCTTTGATTCTATGGGAGGCGAGAGCCCTTACATCGCTCTCCCAGTCGCCGCCACAAGACGATGCAAACATTCATTCTCGTTATTCAGAACAAGACGTGGATTTTGACCAAGCACACACACGTGCAAGCACTTGTCCGCGCGCTCACAGTGGCCCGTGCTAACACGTACCTTAATTGAACCGCTCGCGTACCTCTTGCTGACCCTATCGTTTCCGATGATAACAGCAAAAGTATAGGTGGAAATCAGGCATTATTCGTGTGATATCATGGATTTGCAGAAGCTGCAGTTGATCGAAATGAAAAGCAACGGTTGTCATCATCATCATCATCATCATCATCATCATCGTCATCATGAAACCTTTCTGTTTTCAGCTTCTGGTCAGCAAAGACAGCAGATAAGCATACCGACGACTTCGGAGTCAAACCGATCGCCTCCGCAAGCTGATATATGCACGCACATCCAGAAGTAAGGAAAAACGCATCTCATATCGTGTACACGCACATACACACACACACACACACACACACACACACGCACACACATACGTCCCTGCATGAAACATGCACGTGGCACTACCTCGTCGCCAGTCGTGTCATCATTGACATAGGCCTGCATTGTTTGACCAAATCACAACAGCAGCAAGTCTAACTGCTTTGTCTTAAGTCGCTATTCCTTCGCCGCTCAATGCCCCTCTCGCTCTCATAATCCCCCCAATCCACCCCCCCCCCCCTCCGTAATCTAAATAGCGGGGCCTTCTTTTAATGGGGAAAATAGTGATCCGAATCCTCTCGTCTTTTCTAGGCTACCCCCCTCCGACCCCGCTCTATCACCAAGAACGTCGTATCTTCAGAAGCTTCACCGAAAGCATCGTTCTCCAGCCTCACAACCAACTTATTCTCTATATGCGAGATATATATAAAAGGGAGAGGTAAATAAGATCTGCATGAAAGACGGGCTGCTGCTTGGAATTCTGCGTGTTAATGCTACAAAACGCAACTATGCGATCCAATCGGATGCATATATCCAATATATATCCCTGAGAAGGCGCAATGTATACCTCGAGCCTTGGGGGTCTCCGCTTCTCAAAATTGTTTTGGAACAGTGTTGCGTCTTATCATTCAGGGGGGGGGGGGACGCGGGAAAATTATAGAATTTATAATACACACACACACACACACACATATTATATATATATATATATATATATATATATACAATAAAGATTTCCATAATTATTATAGTACACATCGTTTCCTCCTGACCTTCTGAGGGTTTTTTGCCATTGGCCAGATCTACCACTATCATTCTTGTACAATCACAACAAAGATACTAATCAAATATTATATTAATATATATATATATATATATATATATATATATATATGCACAGGTTTATATATCATACATTCATACATGCGAGAAGCTGATAGAAAATAACTCTACCCGTTCTCCATCGACTTCGTGCAACACGGATGGCCCTTTGGAATAAAAGGAAACGAGGGGAGGGGGGGTGAGGTGTAAAGGGAAAAAAAAGAGTCATTGGCTTTATGATCATAACAATGAAGATAAGTTGTAATCTGCATAGTGAATAAATATATAAAAATATAATACTATATATATATATATATTATATATATATATATTATATTTTAACACACCAGACGAGATGTAGTAATTCTATTGTTAAGGAGCACTATCTTGACAGACGCGCCCTGGCCTGCTCGAATAACACAAATACACGCACTCACATATAAATAATAATAATAATAATAATAATAATAATATAATATATAAACTTGTATATACTCTCTCTCTCTCTCTCTCTCTCTCTTAAACACCTAGCGTTTCGTATCGTCGTAGGAAGAAAAACAATAACAGCCGCTCGTGCTTGGTCCCCCCCCCTCCCCCCACCCTCCCCATGCACATTATTATATTCACATGTTTGTAGATGCGTAATTTGGGAGGGACCCTCACATAGCGAGGTCCAGATGTCTCCGATATAACCCCAAGGATCAAGGACGATAGGTGATCTATAGTTGAATGCACACACACACACACACACACGAGAGAGAGAGAGAGAGAGAGAGAGAGAGAGAGAGATGGGTCCCTCATTAGAGATACGAAGGTATATCGTCACTCTTTCCCCGTACTCTGAACTTGGAAACAGCACCGCCAAACGAGCCTTTCCTCAGGATCCCAAAAAGACAGAAACGAAGGCACATGGGGATCCGCATCAGACACCCTCCGAAAACGTACCTGCTAGCAGTCGAGCCGTCGTTGTTCTGCAATGCTAGAGCGAAGTTCAGAAGGCCATCCTTCGCATCAACCTGAGCCCCTCCCCACCCCTCTTGTAACACCTGTTTGTTGGGGTCATCGTGAAGGAATGTTGGCTTGTTCCTTCACCTTCACTGCCTCTCCTGCCTCTCTCCCCCTTCTTCCAATACTACTCAATGCTAACAAAACTACTACTACTACTACTACTACTACTATGCTGCCCTGGTCTCTTGCCCCCCCCCCCCCCCTCCCCCCAGGTCCCTTACCTCCTCATATAGATCGCTTAGCCTTGATGTCGTGTGCAGCTGACGGCACGCATGCATTTGGTATTAATACATATGCTCGTTTGCTGCAAGGAGCACCTACTTCTACTGCGACTACTACTGCAGAAAACTGCTCCTTCTCCAACGCGTACATCTTTCCATGGATGGTGACAATGATTTTCCATACCAATGCACATACACACATAAAGGGAGCTAAAAGGGATCATATTTGGCACCTTGACGACTCCTAAAGTCCCCTCCTGCCCCCTCCCCTGGCCACCATCACCGTCGTCCTTATTTCCTCGCACTTCGATGGCGATTTCCATCTTGCGAAAGACAGAAATCTTCCCAGAAGAGATGTACACATATACGGCGCATATTTGTGTGTAAGCATATGCTATATATATATATATATATATATATATATACATATATTATATAAATTATAAAATATGCGGGTTGAAAATTGCCCGGCGCACACACACGCAATGTCCACATTCTCCACTCCCGCATCGTTCTCAATACCTTGGTATCGCTGGGGGCTGCGTTTTCGCCGCACTGCGCTCCTTCAAGAGCCTCTTCGTTGATGATAAAGCTGGAATTGCGGTATGCCTCATGGCCTATCGAGGACCTTCCCCTTGAAAGAGCAGTGGATTCCAAAGTAGTTAATAGTCATAGGAGGTGGAGGAGGAGGAGGAGGAGGAGGAAAAGGGGGAGAGAGAGAGGGGGCGGGAGGAGGATGGAAATGACGTCGCAGGGTTCTGCAAGTATACGTGAACGATCCCCGACTATGATATATATATATATCTATATATATATACATATATGGT
>ADNK01000086.1:32500-45144 GCA_000320545.1 Bigelowiella natans CCMP2755 | reverse complement strand
CCTCCCTTGGCCCGGCGATACAACTTCGACAGACGTGTGAGGAGAAAACCGTTGATGAGGGCACGGCGTTGAATAACAAGGGGGGTTTTGGGAAAACATCAAAAGCAATCGACGCATGAGTCGTATGAGGATTGGACGTATTACCCGTGTTGTCCCGCATTTCACGCCGTTGCTTTTGCTTCTCTCCTCTTCTTTTTCAATACGGAAAAGGACCATGCGGTGAGCTGCATTCAGTCGTTGAACACGCGCATCAAGAGCTGGATTAAGAACGTGAGTAGTGAGGACGTGAGTAGTGAGGAGGGGTAGCCGCAAGATTAGAGTGCGGAGAGGGGGGGGTTGGAGAGGCAGAATTCAATACAGATCCAGACGTAAAATAGACGCGGAGAAGCATTGATGAGGGTTTTAAGCGCGTCGTTGCGTGTTGATGTGCGTGTGCGTGTGTCTGCTAGTAGGTGTTATTTTTGGGAGTTTTCGTTTGGGGTATTTTCCGAGTAATTTGTGGCAACATTTCATTTCGATTCATCCAGGCAAATACGGCTCCTGTGGTCTTCTTCACGAAGAACGGCAGCATTGTAACTTTAAAGAAATAGATAGTTTTTGGCGTCATCTCTCTCTCTCTCTCCCCCCCCCTCCCCCCCCCCTCCTCCCCTCTCTCTCCGTGTGTGTGTGGTTGTGTTTTGTGCGCGAATCTTGCCATCATAAGTACACCCATTTCGCTTTCTCTTATGACCCCTCTCCCCCGTCAACCTCGAGAGAGAGATGCCTTTATTTTTGCCCCGATGTTTCATCGATCGATTCTCCGTCGCCATTGCCGCATTGTCAGGTCGCCATCAACAAGGCGGTGCTATACATCCGGCAGAACGAGGACACCCAGCACATCAAAATCGTCCACTTCGCCCCGCAGGTGAGCAGATCAAATTCGTGCAATGAAAATGAGCCCAACATGCGATAAAGCGCAGGGAGAATGTATAACTACGCACTCCTCCTCCTCCTCATCATCATCATCATCACCATCACCGGTGTCAGCAGTAGCTTTAAGAGACGCCGAGTGATTGCCCTCATGATCCTTTGCAGAGCCATTTTGCTGTGACTTATTGTACAACCTCGCTCCTCCCCCCCTACCCTCCCTCTCCCTTTCGTCCACACAAAACACCGTGATTCAGGGAATGAAAGCAGAGCAGAGGGCCTGTCTCCAATCAGACATCGAGTTTCTCGATCGGCTATATCCAAAGTAGAGAGAGAGGGGGGGGGGGGGGGGAGGGGGTAGGATGTGTAAAATATAAATATTTACCCATGTAACGTCGTTTCCTCCTATCAATTGATGAGCCAAATTCGCTGCGCACCCCCCCTTCCGCAGCATTAATCGTTCCTTTTGTCAAACTATCTATCATGCGAAAGTAGCGTCGGTGTTGCTGCTATCACCAATATCGCAGCCGCACAAACAATACTGATCGTCGTTGCGAAAATACTGTGTCGCAGGCATTGCATCGATCTCGTCTTTGTGCAGCAAGAATTCAACCGACTCGCCGTAGAGGTGAAGAGAAAACGGAGGGGGGGGGGAGAGAACGGGGGGGAGGAGGATGCCAGGCCATCATGCCATTGCTCGCCTTTATTAGCTTTGTAGCAAATCTTCCCCCCTCCCACCCACCAACATAATTTATTCCTTATCGCAATCGGCACATAATGCCCCACAACAGAGACTGGCTGCCTTCCTCCAGATCCCAGTGAACAGGATGTTCATCGGGTGTCCAAGCAAGAGCTTTAAGGACACCGTCGCGACATTAGGGGGCGTCAGAGTGATAACACATTGAAGAAGAAGAAGAAGAAGAAGAAGAAGAAGATCGGGAGGAGGAGGAGGAGGGGGGAAGCGACAGTATACCCATCAACGGGTGTTGAAAGAAAAGACGAGCAAGCAATGAAAGCGCTACGCCACGTCGTTTGCAAAATGCGAACAAGAACAAAGGAACTGCCAAAACTGGCCACATTTGTATCCTAGAATAGTCGGGTGAGAATACACAAGACGCCTTCTCCGCAGAAGCTGCATGGGAGTAGTAGTCACACGTTGAAAGCAATCAATGTATAAGATGAAACGCTAACACGCGCGCGTTGTATAGACTGAGTGTATGCTGCTGAGCACATCTTGCATGCTGCCTAGTGTGCCTGCATATGCATATATCAAAATATATCTTGCTTGCATCGCCGCCACAACATGCAGTCATATTTAGTCGTTAGCGAAGAGCTAGAGAGCTAGCAATAACATATCTATAATAGCATTAGCAGATTGAGTGGCCGTGAGAATGACTATATCATCTATATGGATTCGATGTACGCGATTATGATGCATTAGCTAGTTAGCATGCCATGATGGTAGGCAGCACCGTACCTCGTCTGCGATGTACGTTCTGTCTTGCTAGCCTGCACTACTAGACTAGCTCATAAATCAAAACACGCATGCACTAGACGACATCACATTACGTTCCAGCGTTGCCCTGTCTAGCAGTGTAGCTATGAGATCTATCTGCTGCTAGCTAGGACGCGCTGACTTGTTTACCTGGATGTTTTTTGGTCTTGCAAAGCAGAAAGCTCTACCTTGCTAGCTTCTTGGTCATTGAATGGCATTGCTAAGCTAATCACATACATGGATGCAACTTCTAGATTTGTAGAAAGTTTCGGTGGACGCTGTCTTCGTGATTTGCGATACACGATTGAGCGCATGAACGACATGATGTGGCTGCTCATGCATGAAGTGCACACATGTGTCATTATCAAAATTGCAGCAACCATCAATGGTCCGTGACATGTGTTGTGTAGGCTTAGCTTTCAATGCGCGGTGCCTATTGAAGCAACTCATGTTATCATGTTCTACATTGCGGCACGTCTAGATGGTATTGCCATCCAGCCCTCATCATCAAATATAAGCAATTGAATATATTGACTTTTCATGTAGATAAGAAACTCTTCAACCGCATGGCGACAACTCGTGCAATGAACATCGCAAATAGTGGGAAACAGAGGAGCATTTCCGAAAACTACTCGATTCGCACCTTTCCACTCGCACTCCTGCCAAAACACTCCGGGCTGTACCTGTTGATTTGAATAAAATAATCGTGATTCTCAGCAGCCATCATGTTTAAGTGAAAAGAGGAGACAGACATTTCTTCTGCTAGTGCGGGTGGAACGACAAAATCCCCTCCGGTAGTGGCCCGAACCGTGTACACAAACTCGTATACCCCTGGTTACATACATAACAAGACGCCTATCAAAGCGGTGTGACTACTTCCAGGAAAGCAGAATCAAAAACAGAAGGGAGGGACGGCTAACAAGACAAGATTCATCGACTCTGTGACTCTGTTTGTTTTTGGCAGCTGTTCCGCAACAGGTGGCAGTACCGGGCCAGAGCAGAGAGCGGAAAGCTTCAGCGCGCTCGTTTCTTTCATTATAAACGTCATTTGTCGGGAAAGATCACACACTCATAACAAAGGCAATCTCTCTCTCTCTCTCTCTCTCTCTCTGTCGCGCGCGCGCGCGTGCACACACACACACACACACACACACACACACACACACACAAACAGTCACAATAAAATCTCCTGGAGAACAACAAAGATATGCTCTTTCATCCCACGCGTGGGGCATACGCACTATTTGACCTCAAGTTGATGTGCTCCGGCCAGTATCTCTTCGAGTAGAACCGCCAAGAGTGTGGATTTCCCAGCATGCCTCCGCTACCGCCTACACACACGACAAAAACAAGAACGTATATATCACCAGCTCGCATTCTTCTCAAACGCACCGTGGCAGCAGTTTTTTTTTTTTTTTTTTTGGTGACGATTTTTAATTTTTCCGCGCTCAAGATGGATCTATTTAAGCTCCCTCACAGTTGGAGAGCAACAACAGCCGCTGATGAGTATCTTCTCTTCCACTCATGGCGTGCAACTACCTGTAGAGCCTGCCGACGGCGATGGCGACCCTGGCGCAAAATTTCAACAAAGATCAGCCCTTGCGAAGGAGGAATTATGCTGCATATTTCAAGATATGGTGGCTTTCTATAACCGCATCGTATTTCCTTCTTTCATATATATATATATATATATATATATATATTCATCATAGTATCCGTCTCTACACGCATTCGCCGTACACGCATGCATAGGGTCATTGTAGGAAGAGGCGAGTACCTTTCAGTGCAGGATTTAGAGGCTCGCATCCCGCTGCAGTAGTAGTAGGGTGTTATTAAAAAACATAAGACGCATTTGCGATAACATTGACGCACAATTATGATATATAATATTTATATATATATATATATATATATATGAAGAAACATCGGGAAAACCTATCTCTTATTTGTTGTACACGCTGCTGCTTTCTCATCAACGAGATATGGGTGGCAAAGACGCACGAACGATGCTATTACCAGGGAGGTAATCACAGAGCGCCATATGATAGCGCCGCGCAGTTGTCGTCATTGTCACGGTGACCTCGATCCTTTCCCCCAGCGCAAATACCCACATCTGTGCGGGAAGGGAAGGGGGCAGAAAGAGCAAAGGCAAGAAACTCAAATGCACCGCCAAGGGAGTACCATCGCGGTGAGGATTGGCCTCGGGTCTTATCGTGTCAATGCGACCTTCTTCTCGTCATCAAATCTTGCATGCGCTTTATCATCGACTCCCTTGTACGTGCGGGAGACCTGGGTTGTAAGGTCGCCATTTACACGCTTAAAATATGAAGGAAATGCAAAGATATAAACCAGCGTCCACAGACGCACTCGCAGCGAAAACCGGCTTTTTTGGTCCCGCGTTTGTGTTATATACGTGTCCGAAAAAATGTTCAAAGTATCCTTGTGAATGCGTGGACAAGACTATTCAAATACTAGAGAATGACAGGCAAAAAAACTGGCGTTGGTGCTGAACATCGCCAGTGATCTTTGCACTGCAGAATCAGATGTCAGCGACCACGAAAATCGTCGTGAGATGGATCTCACGACACGACCGCCACCTCATTATTCTTTTCGGACGCAGTATTTAGAAAAACACAGGATGAAGGAAGAAGAAGCAATACAACCAAAAAGCCGTAGTTCGCAGCAGCCAACTCGAGGCTTTTCGGTGCGTAGGTCAGGCCTATCAATGATGATGATGATGATGATGATGATGATGATGACGGTGATGATGATGATGATGATGCACATACTCGAAACAAGATTATTCAAAAATTATGCCTCGGGGGTGGTTGAGAGAACAGTTAAAAAAAAAAAACAGGTCCAGAACCTTACAATCTTTAACTAACGAAAAATAACACTCTTCTGCTAACATATGGCTATATTGCAAGGAATTTGCATGGAACGAATCATCATTGCTCTTAGTTCTGTCTAAGTCTCGTGTTTTTCATTAGCTATTCCACCAACCCATGCGGTAGTAAAGCCTTCCTTTTCCAAGCTGCGAGGAAACAACACTTCTCAATAAAGTGCGGCTAAAAATGCGTTTCGCATCTGTGCTACGCACGTATCATGCAATATGAATAATAGGCCGGGAAAGATGGAAGCCAGAAGAAGCAACTTGAAAAACCTTGTGGATGATGAAGTTGTTGTCACCAAGCGCTTGGAGACCTAGTGAATTATGCGTGTAAATCACAAATCCAAACTTGAGCGCACCCAGATCACGATATTTGAGCTTTCTGCTGCATGCATTTCTCTACACACAAACACAACACAATAAAAACACAATCACCACCATTTCCACCTTTCATCGCGACAAGAATGCTCTTGGACTCTGTTGACCTTCCTTTCCATTCCTGCTTCCCGCCAAATAGATCACCGTACCTAAAGAAATATATATATATATATATATATATATATATATATATATATGTACATGTCCATTCAAACTCTCCTAATTGCTACGATGACACATTTTTGTTTTTATAAATTCATAATTAGAGATCATCATCAAAAGCTATATCGTATCAATGCTTTGCTGCTGCTGCTACAAAGTGTACGAAGGCATGCAAGCCGGTTTTCCTCCTTTTAAATCCAAGCAATATTAAGAACATAAACCGTGCTTTTGGCAGTGTAATATTTACACAAAATCCCCCCTCCCCTATCTGCCTATCTCCTCGCTTTTTAATTACAATTATATTTTATTACCATAGGGAAATCGTAAAATCCGGCACATGCCTGAAGGAATAGATCAACAAAACACACAAACGCTCCTTATTCATAAACTGCTGTCAAAAGCTAAAACAAATATCCTTTTCCTTCTCCCCCCCCCCCCCCAGCCTGGTCTCCTTTTCCCCTCTCTCTATCTCTCTCTCTTCTAACGCTTACGCTTGCGCGTGCCTCTAATCATGGGTTCTTTAGTTATTGATAAATTTTCACATAAATCACATATTTGCGATAGTTGTTGATGAAGTTCACATAAATCACATATTTGCGATGTTTGTACAACGGAAGCTCAGCCTTCCCTCATCCGCCCCCCCCCTTCCATCAATTTCACACCGCAAACATTTGTGTTGGCGTTCATCTGTTATATATATTCTTCTTCTTCTTCTTCTTCTTCTTCTACAACGACATTACTTTTCATAGACTTTGAAGTAGCGCAGCTGAATTTGGTTGTTTTGTTTTTTGGGGGAGGAGGGAGAAGTGCGGAGGAAGAAGGAGGGCAAAATCTTTATGTTCGTTTGGATATTTACCGTCGATGACAAAGCTAAGACTCCCAGTAGAAACGCCAATCTCTCAAAATGAATACAGCAGATGCAATGCTAGATGAAGAGGGAAAAGACTGACGGACCAGTGCCATAAGCACGAAGCAATTCTCCTGCGTAGTGCTCCATCCTCCTTCTTTCTTCTTTTGCTTCAAAAGACCCTGCCAAACCACCCACGCCAGCGTCAGAGTTAGAGTATAGAGCGGCAACAACGTATAGCAGCGTGTTGGAAAATTAAGAAGTTTTCAAGCGTTCTTTGCGTAGGTTATTGGTAATGACACCGGGAGAAAATGCCCCTCAGAGCTGCATCATCACTCAACCCCCCTCACGCTGTACATGCAACGTCTATATCTATTGACATTCGTATGGTTGGCCGAACCTTGCAGAGCTTGGGCGAGAGTCCGTTTTTGTTCCCGTCAACTTCCACTAACGCCTCGAGTACTGCAGCATCCGTGCGCCGGCTTGAGTGTAGCATCACGCTAGATCCGTCATCGCCTTTGTCCACAACACATCCAACACTTATAATAAACCGTACAATGTGCACATATAATCGCGCGCGCGCGCGCGCACACACACACACACACACACACACACACACACATGTACATATATATATATATATATATATATATATATGCTTGTAGATGTAACACCATAGCTTGTTGTAAAGTAGGCAGTGTCCGCCTCTTCGGTAATATGCTTGAGCTGCGAAGGGTTGGGGAGATGGAGAAACACATTTAGAAATCAAGAAATTCCAAGGCAGTAGTAACACAACGGCAGAGATACATGGACCCTCAGCTCGCATCTTACAATCCCAAAATTATCATCGGCGAGGTAGGGAAGATAATCGTCGATATCGGTGTAATAACACACAAACACACACTCACACACCCCCACACATACACACAAGCCCATCCATATATACACTGTTCAAAGTACGGACAGCCTGAAAAATAACTAATAACAAGTTCCCACCAGCGCAGCCTTAAGATCTTTGATTAGCCGTTGATGCAGCTTGTTGCTTTGCCCTCCGGACAAGGCCACGAGACACCAACTGAAGGACCACATCCATCATTATCGGCGTAAAAATAAGAGAGACGTGCAGGGAATCTAGATCTAGGGAAAAAACCATTTTGTTCGCGAAAGCGACGAAAATACCGAAGATTTTCAGCTGAATAATGACACGGCCATACAGCGTGCATCGCTAGAAAGCTACTGTTTAGAGTGCTACCACGATGTGCTACCACGATTTCCTACGCGAATATTTTACTAACGGATCTTTCCTCTGCTAACACGTACGCTATAGCTTCCGGAGTCAAGTTTTCGTAGTCGCCCTTGCCTTCATAAAAAGCAACATGTTGTTGACTCGCTAGAAGCAGTGCCGAGTTTGAAACACATGAAACACGCCGATAACAGCAAAACTCCAGATTGGTGATAAAGTCTTGAGTGAGCTATATCAGATCAACAAGTATTCTGTTTCTCTGTCTAGAAAAGCGAGGAGAACATCGGAAGATTCGTGTGTTTATGAAGTGCTCCTTGTGTACTACTTCTACTGCTACAAAGCACACGCACATTCACGCGTACACATAAATACTCATTTGTCCACATGTTTACCGTTTTTGCCGCCGTCCTTCTCAACAAAGCTCGCGGCCTGCGCCACCACGTCCTTCATGTTCCAGCGCTTGCGCACATAGAGCGCGTAGGCAATGATCTACGGCAATTAGGTTCGGTACGACAAGAAAGTGAGCGAGTAGAGGATGACAACAATGCTCGCGCACACAGTCGCGGTGTTGCATACTACCGCGTTTCTCGTCCTCTTGGACCAATGTCTCGAATAGGGAATGGCATCAATGCGGGCCTGAGCAAGCACAACCGCAGAAGCACATCGCGCAACGAAGGTCGGACGCACAGATACGCAATATTCGGAACAGAGACGGTTGAATCTTCACATACACATATATATATCTAAAATGCACGTACCTCAATATTCTTCACGTATTCTTGAGACATGAGTTTCATCTAAAACAGAGGTTAGCGGGGGGGGGGGGGGGGAGTTATGAGGGGTGAGGAGGAATAATGGACCGATCTAATTTTGCTATTATTGGTACAGCATCGTTGTCATCGGAAACACGGCTTTATCCTCTTTCCAATGACATTGCCTCTATTTGGGCTTCAAGCACAATGAATATGGAAGTGTTTGCAATAACCTAACATGCAGGATGGCAATTTTAGACAATACCCGTCTATCGATAGGTTGCTTCCTCTCCTCCATATGTGCAAGGCAGCAAGCGACGTGCACGCTCATGTACGGACCCGGCAGAGTTTCATATCCTGGTAATGGGCAGCGAAAATGCGGTTTTTAGTTTCGCTATGATCACGTGCGTGCACTTGAAGGAGCGTAGAGTGTGAAAGATGGAAGAGACGTCGAGATTTCTAGGGGATTAGTGAAGTGTAGTCGTTGTAATCTTGGTGTGTTTTGGTGGCCATTTCGATTCGAGATTTGGTTTCACCGTAGAACTTCGGCGGGCCCCAGGTCCAAAAACCTGGTATCAAATTGATACCCGTTTCACTCGTACATCCAAGCATATCTCCCCCCCCCCCCCCCCCCCTCTGCCACACAGCGAACGCGATGACAAACTCGTTTGATCTACGCTATACTATTCAAAGCATAAATATGTGTCTGAAGTCTTCTTCGAGAGTGTTTATAGATGAGTCACCTCCATTATCGTGCTGTCGTTTTTTCAGGGTTTCAAGCCACTACAACACAATCCGGGCGTCAATATAATTCAATGGATGCCATAATGAAAATACTTGTGCTGCTTCCCGCGTGCACAAGCTCGGTTGAACCGCGTGTCACCGACCTTCGAGGTTTTCTTTTGGATAACTTTCATAGGGGGGAGACGCGCCGAATTGAATGCCTCCTGTGAGCAAATAAACAAGCGAACACGCGTGAGAGCTGTCCTCTATTGTTGAGCAGTAGCGGTGGCAGCATAGCCAAACAATACCATGTAGTTCCTATCCTAGCACACACGAGTAGCACCATGATAGTGCAGCATAAAATTGGAAATATAACTACGAACAGCCGCCTCGACAGGGTGTTCCACGAGAGGATGATGTCGTTCCATTACCATCACTTCGCGCACCGAGACCATTCCCAACAAGCGACTACATATAGTTGGTAGCGGAGGGAAGGCTTTATGGTTTTGGAACGTGTTTGAAAGGGTGACGACGATAGAGCACAATCGAATCAAATTTTGATGTAAATGCAGGGTTGCGATTCGAGAAGAAACATTATTTGGAGGAAGTAAAACAACGGGCGTTCCCGTCGAATAATCGCTTTATTCTCAGGTTTTCGGCTCCACTTCAATTGGAGTGAGAGAACATCGTTTGGCATCGCCTTACTATTCTTATTCTCTCTCCTCATAGCTTTAATGGCGTTTCCCATTTGGTGCTATATAAACGTTAAGTGCAATATATAGGCCATATTCTTCATCGACTATCATCACCTTGCTAGCTGCTCTGAACACTCGTAAGTGTAGTTGTACAACGAGATTACGGCGTCCTCCAAGTGCTGGAACTGCGTTGTCGATGTCGTAATCTGGCAACAATTGCAGGCGGAAATATGCGTCTAAATCAAGTGCCATAGGGAGAAAACTACGATTCCCTCTCGAAGATCGCTCTCCCAACAAACCTCACGAACATTATTGACAAGAGTAACTTGAGGTCAAATAGATCTAGGCAGAGCTAAATATACATCATCTGCAACGACGAAGACGGCGCAAAGCAGCTAGCGATAGGTATATTTTACGTCGCTTCCTTTTTCCTACTTTATCCCTCTCCTTACCTCGAGGCCCCCAAATTGCGGCCACACCTCCTTTGGCGGCTTGATCGGCTGCACAACATACTAGCACCAACAGAAACGAAGAATAAACGTGAATCATACCCAACAAAGCGGCGGTCAAAGCCAAAAAACGACATGCGAACCAATACGTGAATGAATTGGTCGCCATTCCCCGTTTAAATGCCCAAGGAATACAGAAAGAAGAAAGAAATAACTGGGACTATCGCACGATATAAGGAATGTGATAAAAATTTAAAGAGTACATAAAACTACATACATGCGGTTTTGTCGGGTCGCTACTCTCCATTTTGACATCAGAGGCCGGATCCATTACATCGCTATCTTGCCCTATTTAACAGGATATTCAAAGATCATGCGAAAGCATCAAGGAAAAGATCAGAGAGGAAAACTGCGAGTTGAGTAATTTCCTTTCCGCAATACACTAGCATATTATGCTGACAGGCGAAGATAAAAAGAAATACTGCGTCACACGATAGCTATCAACGTGAAGACACACATCAGAATGAAGATGCATCATACGTGTTACCATCAAAATCGACGCTGCCGTAAGTCGCAAAGCCCTCACGCGTTGCAGGTGTGTATACCTCAAACGACACCTGTGTTGTTTCTTTTCGTTATTGGCCAATCCCCCTTTTCCTTCGTCGATTCTTCTCATTTTACAAGAAGTCAGATTCATATACATAGTGGTTGTTGTATAAAACACTTTTGGCGCAACGAATATTTCTACGATGGAAAAGACTATATGATGCATATCACAGCAACGTCTTCATTGGTAGTCAGATTGTTTCTTCCCTCCAAAGCACACTCGGAAAGAATTCAAACACGTAAGAAACCGAGCACCATTCGCAACCTTGTGACATCACCATAGCTACCACCATCATCTGTACAATCACCTCTGCTGCATCTGCCACGCCTTTCGAGCTGCTAACAAACTGCATCCTTGCCACTCCCACTTTGAGTGCCTCAACGCCAAAGTGGACCACCCCTCTCTGCAGTTTCTTCAACGTAACCTTGAAAGGAGGGGGGGGGGGGGGGGGTAAGGAGTGGATGCGAAGCATTTGACTATCAGGTATCATGACTGAAAACATACACACACACACATACACACACACACACACACACACACACACACACATACACACACACATTCGCACGGCCCGCAAATATGCTTCAAAGCAGAATAGCCTTCAAGCAATAATTTCATAGCCCAACAAGCCACACGAAATCTCTCTCTTTTCTTCATAGTGCATTACCTTCGCTGCAGCTTGGTTTTGGTCTACGCTCACCAACGTGCCCCTCGCCGCTATCAACGCCGTTAGGTCATTCTCCGTTTGGTTTTGGAGCACCTTTTCAGTGTGTACATTCAAGACCCCCATTAAGAGCCACAACACCCGTCCGCCCACCCTGTTCATTCTCATCACAGGACATTTTCAATGTACCACAGACACGGCGCATTTGTCGCCAAAGTTGAGGAATCGTGGGGGGGAAGGGCGAACCATGAGTGGCAGGGAAACCTTGACGTATCGACCAAAGCTCGTGAGGAGAACAAAGCGCCGAGACGAGTTGTGACATTTTCCTTAAAACTAGCATGCCCCCCCCCCCCCTCCTCTCCGTTTCAAACTTGCTACTCTCGTTACAACGGACTCCTTTTACCGATACGGAGGTTTCGTTTGTTCCGAATTGGACTTCCGTACAAGCGAGTGCCCAGACGCGGTACCGTGTTAGCCTTGGGGGAAAGTGTGGTTGGAGCGAGGCGATTGGGGAAATATTGAGAGATGGGGGAAATGATTCAAAGTGTAGTAGCAGCAGCTTCTTCAGCTTGCTCGCGCACACAAACACCGCACGCACATATACAGACGCTCTTACTCACGAGTCAGGGAGCGTGACTTCAAGCTTTGCGACCCCATTTTCATCCGTTACCACGCCTGAAACACACAAACGTACGCACGCAACGCACACATACCTTTTTACCAAAACACTAGAAATTTAAAATAAAATAAATCTTAGCTTCCATTCAGACGCTATATTTAGGGTTCAAAGTAGCTGGTTGCCAAACTTAGAATGTTCAGTGTCTAAATCCTCG
>ADNK01000086.1:12500-27500 GCA_000320545.1 Bigelowiella natans CCMP2755 | reverse complement strand
CAGTTGTTTCCGATATCTTGTGCACAGTCTTTTGCACCTGCAAAGGCGCACGTACCATGCATGCAGCGAATGCCCCATACGCGAGGATGAGGAATTTCATAACAAAGACTCGTTGAGTCTGATAGTGAAGAGTGTGCCGCGCGCGCGCGCAAGTGCATACGATCACGACTTTGAGAAAGTATCTATTCAAGACCACAATTCACCAATAAGCCAGCTGAGTCTTCCATCTTCATTTTCGCACTTCCTTCGAATATGCACGTTACTGGGACCTTATTGTGCAGCACGCATTTCGTATCAACAACAGAACTATTTTCCCTTTCTCATAAATAAGAACCACTCTTACGCTTAATCCATGATTAACATGACACGAATTCTGATTCTACAGCGCTTCTTCTTCTTCTTCTTCTTCTTCTTCTTCTCCGGCCGCTACAACAATATCTACACTCAGAAAAAAATACCCCAGATACACGTTTGCCGTCAGGATCCACAACCTAAAGAACAACGACAACGAAGATTACCGCAACAACCGCAACAACCGCAAAGCCACTGTAGCATCATACACATAGCGATCGCTTATATTCTTCCCTGCTTCCAGGACCACGGCAACAAGAACAACAACAATGAAAACCACTGCGATAAACCCAATGTGTACATAGCGGAACTCTCTTCCACAGATGACCAAAACGGTGTACAAGATACTGCAGCTTTTGCTAGCATTGGCGCTGTACATGCTCCTAATCAGCTGCTGTGCATACCACAATCGAGGCCTTAAATGGAGAGCCCACGCTTCCGAAGCCCTTCTCCAGCTTGAACCCCACGTAATAGCGGCACGGGTGAATCAAAAATGACACTCTGTATAAATATAGCAGACACGAGTCGGATCGAATCATGCGCGGACGCTAGAGCTGTCAGCATTATCCTCGTCGTCATTAAAAATCATCGAAACAAACGTCTCCCTTACGAATCTTGCTTGGCCTGGTAGTTCATGTCCCTGACCTGAATTGACAATAGTATTATATTGCATAGGCTGTGGAGCCGTGCAAAGAAAGCGCGAGGTTGCATCAATTCCAATCGCCGCATACATTCATGATATATGGCGCTACGTGATGTTAGCATCAAAAATAACTATTATGTTACTATCATGAATTATTATCACTATGCGGCTGTTACCAGGGACTTTGCCGTCACGGTTACGGGCTTGCAGCTATTCTTCTTGAGTCTGCAGCAAGAAGTATTCCAGCAGGAGTCATATCCGACGCAGAGTGAAAACACAAAGGTGCAATGACAAGTGCCCTCCCATGCACACATTGTAGGTCACTTCGATGCTTGCATACTCACACGCGTGCGTTTGTGCCCGCTCATGAGCAATGGCCGTCAAGTTTATATACATAAATATTTATATATAATATATGTATATGAATAGAATAGTGCGTGGGTATGTACAGCGCATACCCCAGCCCCTCCCAGGATATTGCAACTTCAGCGTTTCCGTCCATATCCGTTTTGGACTCAAATATTGACCTGCTTGCCTATGATTGATAGGAACAACATTCGTCGTGTGAGGCAAGATACAGTAAAGGGGGGGGATATTTAGATGTGAAACAAAACGAGAGGATAAGGGGAAAAGGGCCTCACGCTCAATCTCTTCGGAGAGAATGATAAGCATTCGCTTTGCGGCTTAAACCGTTGATGGTACACAACGAATTCACTACGAGGCCTTTTGCTCACCCCCCACCCCACGTTCCATCCACGCGTAATGCCGTATAATAATCATGAGTATAAATGCCTACCTGTATGGGGGCAGAGACAGATCCGAAAGTTTCATCTGAAGGATAGAGATTCAAAGCTAAGATAATTGACAATAAGCTCTTGCTAGTAGCCTGCGCATAAAAATGCGTGTATGTTTATATGGCATGCCAAAAGGCATGTACCAAGGCAAATTCATCGGCGATTTAGAAGAATCATCATGCTCATATCCGCGCATAGTCATTCAACGATTCGCGACCGAAAATTGAAGGACTCAGACCATCAAAGCAACCTTGTATTTTTTTTTTTTTAATTTTCGGTTTTGAATAAAATACCGTGGTGGCGCATATACCACCAGCGCTCTTGCTTTCCAAACGTGAATTCCCAATGCTTTGGAGGTGTATAGCTGCTCTCTTGCGCGCTCACATCCCATTGGACCTGCATTTCGAGAGTGGGGTGCAAAAGGCTATACTTATATAGAACATTAAATATATACATATATATATATATATATATATATATGTGTGTGTGTGTGTGTCATATATGAAGATCGACCGGCACGTACGACGTAGGGGCTCAATTTTGCTATGATCGCAACAAAATCAAGTCGCGAAAGCCCACATTTTTCTCTTACTCTTTCTCTCTCTCTCCCTCTCCCTATCTCTCTATCTCTTAGATGAGTAACCGCAGATGCTACGCGGAACAATCCTGTGTTCTTCATAAAAACGCTTTTCAGCCTTTTTTGTTTTTTTTTCCCCCCCTCCTTTTCGAAATCATCAGTTGTTGTTGTTGCCTTTGCGTCCGACAGAGCGCCCCCCGAGTAGTAGTCGGCTTGGACCTTTTGGTTTTTCATAAGGGGGTTTCAGAATACGGTCAATGGTACTCAGAGTCTGTACGTGCAATAGACAGCGACTCGTTTTGTGTTTTGTTTCGCCGACTTCATTGCAGGGATTATTCAGTCGGTAGTGCGATTAGAAACGTACGAATAGGAGGCTATGAATCAGTATGTGGCTAACAATTTGATATGATAATATCGAGATTACTGTGTGTGTGTGTGTGTGTGTGTGTGTGTGTGTGTATGTGTGTGTGTATGTGTGTGTGTGTGTGTGTGTGTGTGAAAAGGGAGAATCGTGCATCATACCGAAGCGATGACACATGGAGTCTCCCCAGCAACGAACGAACGCTTCTTAGGAGCAAACCTTTGCATTTACACGCGTCTCTCACAATCGTCGTCGCACACACCCAACACACACACACACACACACATACACGCACGCACACACGGGAGCGCGCGCGCGAATACATCGAAAAGTTAAATGTCCCCTCTTTGAGGTCGATATTAGCACGTACTTTTCCTTCAGTTCCGACACAGTCTTTGCCAGCTAAATATGAAAGGAAGAGTGGGAAGAAATGTGTACCACAATAGAAATAAGATAATCATGCGCGCGAAAAAAATGCACGTTTATCCGTAATTGGTGTGTGTGTGTGTGTGTGTGTGTGTGTGTGTGTGGGTTGTGTCAAAGAAATGAGGATGCATAAGGCACTGTTGCGGTTACTTCCTCTGCTGCTTTTTCCTTTTCTTCATTCGTTGGCTCCGGTATATCCTCATCCTTCTCCTCCGCGGCCTCAATCAGGAGCTGCCTCTCCTTCTCTCGAAGCTGTGGGTGGGATAGGAGGTGGCGCAGGGACGGAAAAGAGACATTTGTCAAAACCACTCTATGGATGAGATTTGAAATATTGATGATGATGAGGATGATGATGATGAGTCTTGTCTTGAAGGTGAAAGCATAGGTGATGCATGATCTGCCGCACCCCCATAATTAAACATCCATCTGCATTCACTTCGGTATTCGCGAGACTTACTGTCTTAATTGACTCGATCATCTTCTTTAAAAGGTCGCCTGAAGGAAGCTGAGAATGAGTTTCTGCTGACAATTCGGATGCTGTGTGTCGTGTGTACGAGAATATGTGGGATAGGAAGTAAGAGAGAGAAAGAGAGAGAGAGAGAGAGAGAGAGAGAGAGAGAGGGAGAGAGAGATAGGGAAGCAAAAAAAAAACAGCACCGCCATTAACTTTGATGGACCTGCTTCCGCCTGCTCTTTCTGCTTTAATTCTCCCCAATCCTAAGCCGCAAAAATATACAATTAGTGCAGTAGTATTTTAAGATGGGTCGCCTGCTGTTGGCTGCTGTAGGGCTCTCAATTGAATATGGATTTGAGGCAACTACGAAAAAAACAACTGTTACTGCTTATATTTAGCTGGTACTTTCAGGAATGGAAACGTGCAAGAGAGTAGGTGTGGGAGGGGGGGAGGGGGGGGGGGGGATGGACTATTTCAAAAGGAAACCTCCGATGTGGGTAGGGCATATTGGTGGACTCCTGGTGGCCGGTATGACGCTTTAATTGAGAACTCAGGCTTTCTGTGACACCGATAATAAAAGGGGAAAAAATGCGAGGAAGAAGACGGTGAATGGAAAAGTGTATGGCCGCAAGAACCCCATTGCATGCTTACTGCGAATCGATAAATGACATTGTTAGCGTCGAGTTTTGGTAGCATTCAATCACCAGAGGATTGATGGACCTCCTACCTGTATTCCTGAATCTGGAAGGTGCAACGGGATTGTGACCTGGCATTCGGTACGGCATAAGGATATTTATACATGTGATATGATTTGCATAAAACTCCAAATCTGCAAAGCAAAACGTACGAGACACATCAACGCAGATGTGTCGCGGAAACTATTTTCAGGTCTTCTTTGCAGCCTTTTCAATGAATGGTGAGCACGCACCCAGAATCCTTATGGTAGAACTTGACATTGCCATCACCGGTGTTGATATTATCAGGAAGCTCAAACTCGATAGCAAAGGCACCGAACTTTCAGACATATCAGACGGGAAAGTAAAGGAGGGATTTTTAGCCAATTGCAAGATGCTTATCGATATCTCACAAACAAATCATTGGGGTTCAAATTTTGTGCGTGCAGCACGTCTATGGACTGTTATGCAGCGTGCCCGTGGGCGCCAAGTGTGTATGCACAAGAGCGCGTGGAAGCGCATACGAAATAAAAGCTTCAATCTCCTAGAGGAGCTGTCACTCGGTAGCGTAAATAAAGTTTAGTCGTCCTTCCATCAGCACCTTGTTGAGCTTGCATTCTCCTTTGGCGATTTCGTTTTGACGAGGGCCATAAGCCTACCATACGTGACAACGCCGTGAAATCAAGCCTGCATGTTGCGGGTTGCTTGTCCTATGGAACATGGAGATTCGTCGTCCGTTCTCATCATCATCATCATCATCATCATTATCATCATTATCATTATCATCGTCGTCATCATTTGCACTGGTTTATGTGTTTCTCAGCAAATTTTTATTGAATTACATTCCATAGGATTAAGCCCTTCGTGAAGTGTGGCAAAAATGCCCCGTCTTTCGAGGTGCGCATATGTCGCATGAAGCCCTGTCGATGGAGGATCGCCAGGGAACAATAAGTCACAGGATTGTGCACAATTGACAATCAACCTCAAAACACACACACACACACACACACACATATATATATATATATATATATATATATGTATAAATTGCGTGCATATGCTTCGTGTGGTGTATGCAGCGTCAGTAAACAACTCAATATCCAGCGCAGCATCGAGGAAATAACAAAAAGGACACTCCGACGAGTTGGCCATAATTATTTTGACTATATTATGTCCCACAAATATCCTAGCAAATCACGCATCAAACGCTAACGAAACTATTACATCAATAATATCAATTTATGCCCCAATGGCAAGTAAAAACAAATCCTCCATCCCCACCTTCATGTTCACTTTTTCTTTCGGCTTGTACAGCTTCCTATCATCGAAGATCTGAAATCAAAAGCATTGCCAAATATTTCACATATGTCACAATTCCTCTGGAAACTCATCATTGCCGCCAGGAACTACCACGCATCTTCAATATTAGCGTTCGGTATGCGTATAATTATATTTATTCTTTTGTGTAGCAACCCGAGCAGTATAGTAAGAGAAGCTGTTTTTCGAGGGCGATCCCACAGCAATGCAACTGTCTGGTCCGTATTTGCCTTATTTATCATGCAGGAAGATGTTTGTATCATGAGAAAATGTTAGTGTCGCACCAAATTGTACATATATATATATATATATATATATATATATATATATATATTTAGAGAGAGCCAGAGGGAAAGAGAGAGAAAGAGAGAGTGAGAATGCGCTTGAAAGACACTGACATTTTGCTTCAGCAACGAAACTGTCCCATTTTCTCGACCGGTAGCTTCCAAAATTCTATAGTGAATGAAAACCAAACAGACGAATGCGCAAGAATAGGTATGAACATATTTATGTGTACACGCACGCACACACACACACACACACACAGAGAGAGAGAGAGAGAGAGAGAGAGAGAGAGAGAAGAGGGAGCAACAACGAACAAAGCCCATTCATAAAGTTACCCACCGCAATGCCATCAGCATTTGTACGAGCGCTGGCTGTCGTGGACGATATCTGACCAAAGCAAGTTACGTGACAACAAATCCAATCGCAACGACGCGTAGCTCGTCCCCTCCCCCAACCCCCCCCCATCCGCACCTTCACATCTTCTAGCGGAGCCCCTGTCTTCATGTCAGTGGCCTTTTTCAATTAGCGAGAATAAGTGCCAGGTTGGTAGCAATGCGTCTAGCGAATCCCATAGCAATCAGCGTGATTAAGAGCGCACAAAACCATCGTATTCAGCCTTATTGCAGTGTTAAAATGTTGGGGTACAGCTACGATGGCACCTAGCCTATGGCCAATTTCTACACATTCTGTTGGTGCGTTGGACTCCCAGCTGCTACAAAGCCAATCGTACCCATGCGAACAGAGACGGGGACTCGCTGTTGTTGCAGATCATATCGACGCACATCAACGTCCGCTGATTGGTGATAGCAGAGAAACGGAAGGAGTGTATATGCGGAAGGGGAAGGAAGGAGGGGGGATAAGGGAAATTTAAATCGGCAGCTTATCGTCGTCGTAACACTAGGGGAACAAGATCTTAAAAAATCGTATTGAAGTCATAATTTTACAGGGTAATTCAGTCGACAGGTTCTCTCCATCGTTTCAAAAAAAATTGGAGGTAAATAGCCTCTTCAGGTTTCTCCGGAAACGGCGTCGATGGCTAGCAATGAAAGACCAGGCCCACGGGGTTTCCCCATTTCTCGGCACCACGAAATACACTACCAGCTGTTGCATTTCGAGCTACCTGCAGCCAGACGTAGATCACAGGTCGATCCTCGTACGTCAGATAATCTCTGGATATGTGCATATCAGTATATCAATGCTACAAACAACCAAAATATGTCAGTGAACATTGGGGGGTGGGAAAGAGAGGGAGAGAGTTAGGGTGAGAGAAGAAGATTTAAGTGACGACGAAAGAAAGCCATAATTCGTGCAGTATTCTGCTTTATTCAGTAACTAGCAAGGGGAAAGCCAAATAACGGCTACTTCTCTGATGAATATAATGATGTGCTCACTTGCTGTTGCGCTTGAAGGCCGACTCCGTCGGCTCTATCATCTTAGTAGTTTTACATAATGTTAGGAATACTTTCTCAATCAGATGATCATGATGAGGAAAACGACAAGGAAGGAGGCAGAAGATGTCGTATTGGCAGTCAGTATTGCAGCAAATCATATACTATCAATGCTTCAACTAGAATGCAGCTTGAAAACGGGGAGATCATATCTTTCACCGAAACCAACCAAGAATATGTGGCCCAGCTTCGTCTTTTGGTCTTGGAAGAATTTTCCAACCTTATGTGAAGTTTCAAGTGAGCAGTAGTGAGCATTAGACGGTGATCTTTGCACACATACACACACACACACAGAGAGAGAGAGAGAGAGAGAGAGAGAGAGAGAAACAGAAATAAAGCTTCATGATACATACATGCATAAATGTGAATAAGAGAGAACAACTTATTACCGGAATCCTTAGCGGTACCATATCATTTCGAAAGCTCTTTGCTTCCTTCACTTCGATGGTAAACGATGTCGCCTTCTTTCCGGGGAGACTACAACACCACGGGCAACATCATGTAGGTTGTGTTAAATACATATGTGTGTGAGTGAGTGAGTGAGTGAGTGAGTGAGTGCATATGTATGTAGGTGCTTGCAAGTTTACCCAATATTAGATATAATATAGTGTCTTTATCTTTGCGCACATCTTCTTCATTCGCATGCATGCCAATCCATATATCCCAGGCAGGTATCGAAACTAGCACCTCGTTTTGCCAGAGGTCCAATCTCTCCGGTGATCCCACATCGAGGAGCTAAAAGCAGAATGCATCATACGCAAAAAGAGAAAACACATCAAACCATGCAAAAAATCCAAATGGAGAATCCGCCTCGTAGGTAGCAGCAGGTACCGATAATCCGATGGACTCACATGTCGGACCGAAACCTTCAACTCTTCAAAGTTTGCCACTCTGCGGGGAAAGAAAACACACAATTCAAATCAACCTGCATGATAGCACCTATAGCTTTTGGTAAGATATGAAGATGCGAAATCCCTCTCTCTCTCTCTCTCTATCTATCTATCTATCTGGGGGGGGGGCAAGGTATCTACCACCTGCAAAGATATTCAGGGTTGTCGTTGAAGGGATCCATTGTCATTAAGTTTTCTTCTCCATACAAATCACCAAAGTCTACAGATTGCGGTTTGCATGTAGAGGAAGGACACATGAGCTTTTAAGTTTTTGAGTTGATGAATAAATGCATATTCAATTTACACACAAATAAACGCATGTTCATATGCATATGTTCCTATGTATTATGTTAAAATTAAGCAGTAATTAAAAAAAAAACAAAATTGTTACGTGCTTGCAAGCGGCAGAGCAGAAGTTACCCGCCTTTGGAGGTGGTGGACGTTCAATGGTCTTCTTTATCACGACTGCATTTTTGTCCTAAAACACATCATTTCGTCAGGAGAATCAAAGACAAGATAACAACGATAGAATGGTGATTGCGGTAGTGTCGGCAGTAATGATGATGATGATGACATGACAACGATGATAGTGATGGCTCGACTACTTAGGCAAAAACATGCTGAAAATGACAAACTATCAATCATTTCCAATAGGCTCCGGGGCAGAGATCAAATGCGCTCTCTAAATCCCCCACGATCTATTGTTGTGTTAGGAGATACTGTCATCAGTCGTCTCACCGATAAGCTTTGCCCCCATTGATCACGAATTTCGCGCGAGAACGTAACCTGTTATGAGAAGGGGTATGTAAGCTTGCTGGAGGCTTTTGGATTTGAGTTTCTTTCAAAGGTAACGTTGATAAATAAAGGGCATATCCCAATCACTCGAGGCTCTCTCGATAACTTCAGGAAGGTTTTAGGGGATGCATACGTTATGATTTTTGTTTTTTTTTTTAAATCACTGCTGCACTCCTAGCCCGCTTGTGAGAAATGTCTAAGAAACAGCATACGGGGCTTTCCGCTTGGACATTCCACCTTGTATTCGACGCCAAGTTCCAAGTCATTGTGAGAGATGTTCACCGATGTACCTGAAACGCTGACTTTCATACCTTTGATCGCAGGAGACACCGTGATGTGTGATTTCTTCACCGTCCTCCTGCCAAATACAAATGAATGATTGGTAATTGTTCTTTTCAAGATGTGACGCAGCATGAAAGTTCACAAACGATCAAGATGTCACTCTTCCGTGACGCAGCATGAAAGTTCACAAACGAACAATTGCTTTTCAACTGCACACGGCAATACATCGTGTCGCGAGGGAAGAAGAACAGGAGTGGGGAAGGGGGGGGGGGAAGGGGGTGGCATCCTTCTATTTGACAGAATTTGCTACAACGTGAACACTAATGCTACATTCAAACTATTACGGCTATGATATACGACGTTCTGTGCTACCGATTGAGAGTATTCGAGAAGGTTACGCTCCACGAGGAGTCGGGATAGCTTGCATGATGCTTAACCCTGCGTGTTGTCGTTATTGTTGCCATTATCAATATCAAAGAGAATTCGAATGCTAGAGAGACTAATCATGAATAAGGGCGTCGATAGCAAGTAGGTTTATTCAGAAGCAGAGGAGACAATCACAAAAGCGCTCTTGCGTATTAATATTATATATATATATATATATATATATATATTTAGAGAGAGAGAGAGAGAGAGAGAGAGAGTACTAGATTCATCAACGTGGTCAAGACTAAAACTAAAACGTGCAAAACTCTCTTCTCCCTGCTTATGCTCTTTTCATCTTCTTCTAGGGTTCAGTGTTTTTACCTTTTCGATGGATAGTGAGACGTAATCGTGAGAGGGGGGTAGGTGCGGTGACTGCAGGATTTCACCGACAGGATTCATCAGAACAAACGTTGTACGATGTCAGTAAGCAACCTTTGTCCCGTGATGTGGTTATATCACGGCAATCGAAACCTATTCTACTTTCATGTTCCTTCATAAATATGTTCGCATCTGTATCTTACGTCGCCCTGATATCCTGTTCTGATGGAAGAGGGCCTTCGCCACAGACAGCGCCTAGTGGCCGTGTGCATATATATATATATATATATATATATATATATATATATATATATATGTGTGTGTGTGTGTGAGTGTGCATATGTGTGTATACGTGTGTATATATGTGCGAGTGAGTAGATGTCGATCAGCTGATGTATAATTGGTTTAAAAAAAGAAAAAGATATATCTGATTTTCTCCGTCATCGTTCTGACGTTCAACGCACCCACCCTTGCGAAGAATGTAGCTGTAGTTTGTGTTTTTCTTCAACTCTTCGGAAAACCGAAAGCAGATAGCACGGCGCTGGTCACGCTATCAAGCCCAAGTGGGTTAAGAGGAGGGAGAGGCAGTGTCAGAAAGACAATGAGAGTAGCAAAAGTGGAATGTGCATTTGACATCTAAAGGTGCGTTAGATGATCTTGGGGACAATGATTAAACGTATGATAATGCCTTATGAAGCCATAGGTTTAGACGCATCTGTACGCAAGTTACTACCTCTGGCAGGGACTGCCACCATGATTTCACCTGCTCACGTCTGCCACCGAATACCAATAATGGAAAAAAAATTAAATTTTTGACACAAGATGCATAACCCCTTTTATTTTTGGCACGGAAAAGATGAGAATTGGAAACACAGATAAAGATGTCACAGATGAAGATCCGACGAGAGAAGCGCACCGATCAACGTTCGGAATCGCCTTCAAGTCTTCCTCTGCGTAATGAAGCAGCAGCAATAACAAAGATCGTCGAGAATTAATTACTATTTCAAGATTTTTTTTTCTAGGCTGCGTTCGGCAGGGTTATAAACAGGTGAATGACCTGATCAAACATCTATCAAAACCATCCCACTTTATGCATCATGAATGTTTTCCATGGCCTCTAGTATGTCGGCAGTGGTAACACAAGCACGTGCACAGTATTTACGGAAATTTTGTTAAGTATTTTCACTGAAAGTGGAGGTGCTCATGTCTCTCTGCTCACCCTTATCAGGCTGGATTGGAATCAACTTAAGCTCTCCTGCGTCGACGAGCGACTTCTCGTAGATCACCTGACATATTATTGTTAATCATCATTCAGCAGTTACTATCATTGACAAGAAACATGTCTTGGTGTGTGGTAGCAATAGTAGATTGCAGGGTCGCCTTTACTTTTGACTTTGTTGCTTGTAAACATTAGCATTTCAGTGCGAGAGTGGGAAGAGGATTAGACGTAGATGTCTAGACTGTGGAATTAGCACGGGCATCATCGTCGCCGTCATCATAAATATCCTGTCGTCGCAGCTATTTCACCTCTTTTCGGACATCTTGGTTGAAAACGGCGTACAGAATGGGGTCCAGGTAGCGCCTACGAAAGCGGATTACATGTAATTGACAAGTTCACCGAGCAACAATCATGCCGTATCATCATTACGCCGGCGCGAAGTGGATCTTGTCGGCTCTAAGAGTCGGCGTCTTGAACGTCCACTTTTTCTCTTCCTGTAAGGTCCAAGCAAAGGGTCTTATGCCAACACGAGAGTCATTCTAGCGATTCCACGCCGTTCGATGAGGGGAAGAAACTCGGTAACATTATGAGTTTTCTGCAGTGTCCTCATGCATGTATGCCTCCGTGAGCGAGTGCATGTATGTACGTGCGCCCGCGTATGTGTGTGTGTGTGTGTGTGTGTGTGTGTGTGTGTATGTGTGTAATAAATCAACACAAAAAATAGCTTCTAATCACTCCAATAGCTCTTTGTGGCTTGCATCAGTCTAGGTTCACCTTAAGCTCACCACCGAGAGCTGACTTGAGGCCTTTGGGAACAAAGCATGTGTACCTTGAGGGAGGGGGGGAGGGGTTCCCAAACCACAATCAAATGGCAAACGGTATGTGATAGATGAAGGGAATGGTTCTTTTGTGCAAATGCACACGTGTAAAAGGACACAGTTATCATATGCGATTTATATACGTAAGGCTCGGTGCGCTGCTTCGTCCAATAAATGTGTACTAAATATGCAAGCCTGGGTTGCTACAAAGCGATATTATATCGGTACTCGGTGGAAAGGCGGAATCGGTGTTGCGTCATGAACTGGCAAAGCTTGCTTCCGCTCCATCTGCGCAATAAATGAGCACACGTCAATACTTTCGCAAGATCATGGAATCATCCGCCGATAACTCAAGCGCAGAATATACTCGTCACATGGGATGGGGTTTTCACGAGATCACTACCGCCATTCCCCTTTAGCTTCCGGCTCAATGGTGATTCCTATATAACGCGGCAGCACATTAACATTCATTTGGACATCGTCGCCGTTATTTTTACCTAGATTAGCGTGTTGCTCTGCAACATCATCTACGCTTCCTGGAAGAGAGTGAGGTAAGGGGGGGGTAGAAGACAAGAGTGGGCAAGAAAGCTATGCTGTGGCTCTAGTGTGCGTATCTGTGAGTATTTGTCCATCTCCACTCTCTGTCCCTCTCTCTCTCTCTCTCTCTCTCTCTCTCTCTCTGTGTGTGTGTGTGTGTGTGTGTACGATTTTTTGGTCGTTATGTAGTGTTGAATTGCACCGACCTACTGCGATCATCGGTTGGTTAAAGCCGATCTTCATCCTTGATACAGAGTAGGAGACGATGCCCTAATCAATTTAGTATATGCATGTGCTTGCTGATATAAGACAGTTTCAAGACAACTCATCGATTCGATGGTCACAGCGGCCAGGCTCGATTTCACATACACACGCCTTGCCTCGAAAGTAACAACAAAAGGCTTCGAGTTTTGTAGGGAATGGGGGAGGGGGGGAACTGCCAAGTGGCGGATATCGGAGGATTGTCTTGCAAACGTTTCTTTCTTTGACCTGAGGCCAATTTTGGGTAATTTGAACATCCTCGGCAACTTCTGTCAGGTCCAGATCTTTAGGGTCGAATTCCATCTATATGCAAATTATATTTGTAAATATATATATTATATATATATATACATATATATATATATATATATTGTTACAAAATATATAAGTATATGACGGGTAGTAGGCTACTGATGGGCACATCTGTTTCACAAGTGGTGGTGCGTTTTCCTGTAACGATCGAGATGAAGTAGCAAATGCTAATACCTGCTTACGCTCCTTCTGGGGGGGTGGGAAGGGCAGATTCACGAGCTTACCCGGAATTGGGGCGGCCAAGGATGCTTCTCGTTGGAAAAATTCTTTCTCGTCGACGTCTTCTTCTCTAATTTCCTCCGCTTTTGACAAGAGTTTTTTCACTAGGCTGTGGTCGCCCTTCATGCCTTCGATCTATGGGAGGACCAATTTACACAGTGAGCAAACAATATTACCCCTTTCGATGGATCATGTATAATCAGCTAATCACGTACTTTAACGTGCATCATGTGCTATGGTTACTCCAAGAGGGAACAGACTAGATTCACGATGCATTTCGATTGAACACTATCACTCGATTGAACACTATCACTCGATTGAACACTATCACTCGCTAGAAAATCAAACTATCCGTGCTGTACCTTCGCTTCTTCATGTGCATCCTTTGATGTTTTCTTTTTCTCTAATGAGATCCACTGATCTACCTGGGGAAGATAGGTTTGAGCCAAAGTGGCATCAGAGAACAAACGTGGAAGAATGCGTCAGGATGAAAGCTTGCTAGAACCTGCAATTCAGCGGCTTCGTCGACTTCAGAAAGTGTGATCTTGAAATTCGGCTCCCTCTGGGCAATACATGCACAAGCATTAATCAAACGCAAAAATCGGGTTCTTTCATCTGTGCTATCTCTTTGGGAACATAAGCTCCAAATCTTTGTATACTCCATAAAATGTCAAATCAAGAAATAAGTCACTGTCTGTCTTTGATACCGGTGCCTCAACTAGCGTCGCGGTGGTAAAGACCTAAGAAGTGACGTGATAAGGAAATTAAATCAGGACAGGGTTTCGCTTTGGGTCTATCGGAATCCATGACAACATCTTGCTTTTTATATTTCGGCATCAATGCTGAGGATCAGCACGGACAGTCTGACCGGATCGAGGTGGGCAACACGGGTAGGACGCATGGTGGAACAGTGAGGGCTACGAGTATGCTTCTGCTTCCGAGAGGGGTTTGGAAATCTGGGAAAGTTTTTCAGCATTTATTTGATTTTTGGATTCAGCTTTCGGTCAAATCATAGTCCGTTTTCGATAAAAACGAGACAAAGGAGGAAATTTTCGTCCAAACTACCTCCCCAGTGAGGTATCGAGATACTATTGTCCAGTTATTTTCTAAAATTAATCAGTTTGGCCTTCTCTTCAAATCGTTTCTATCTGCGACATGGTTGGTACGTTGTCGCAATTCTAAAATCCTCTACACCAAACGACGGTCGAGAAGGATTTGCTTGGAAATCTCGGAAGAGCAAGAAGAACCTGATGAAAGAAGGCCACACTGCGGTGGCATGTGTCTGCGAACAATTTAGCCCGCAAGATGGCTCGACTTTCCAATTTATGTCATTTTTTTTTAAATATTCCCCGCACATATTTTTGTCGGTTTTGGCGTGAGTCCAAGCCCCTCCGGAAAGAAATCGTACAAGCGCCGCCGACCGACGACAACGATGGCTGACGAAGGTGCCGGCTGGCCGGGTGGTGGCTCGTTGGGCCACCTCCGCGCGTGTTAGTGTTAGGGAGCGGAGATTGGATTGACTGCTTCGCGTGAACTAGTGGCATGCACTTTCGGGAACGCTTTGCCACAATGCCCCGCCTCTCAATCTTTTTC
>ADNK01000086.1:0-7500 GCA_000320545.1 Bigelowiella natans CCMP2755 | reverse complement strand
GACAAGCCAACTAGCCAGTCTAGTGGTGACATGATGCGTCGTGATGGCAGAATGTGAGACCAGAGACGGCTAGAAACAGACAGAAGCAATGAATGGAAAAACTGCATTCCATCAATTGCATTTGGCAATAGACACCAACATTCTGACAGTTCCAGAGTTGCCATGTGCACAAAGCAGAGGCATGTGAGGCGGATGCAATTGGTCAATCAAGTTTGTTCAATGGTCATCCTCACGTGACTGTGCAAAGCATGTGGCCAACACGCATCAGCATGCATGCGATGCACAGGCAACTGATGTGACCATGCATCATGTGCATGGCGAGTTGATTCATTCGGAATCAATTGCGTTCGTCTGTCCCACATCTCATTGTCTCATTGCAAACAGCAGAAAGAAACAACACAGCTTTGGTCGTTGTGGCTGCAGCTAGCTAGCTGTGGGAAGCGTGCGCTGCGTCTAGGACAACATGGCAATGGTGGAAAAACATGCTAGCTGGGCAGCAGCAGGTGGAGCTCACCCCACATTTCATTTCGGAAAATCGCAAAATTGAAATCCCAAAAATTCACCTGCTGACGACCAACTGATTTGGGCAATTTCTGGAATGACACGAAATGACAACTGCTGACCACATCGCAAAACATCACTGCTGACAAAGTCAAATGCAAGATTCAAAGACTGAATGAGTGCACATGACATCAACGTGTGAGTGATTTGAGAAAATGTTCCACTACAAAACTGAACAAAAGTGATGTCAATTTGAATGATTCAAGAAAATGTTCTGGTTGTCGCATGCACAAAAAAAAATGCTTCTTCAAAAGAAGAAATGCCGAAATTCACAAAACTTGCAACAAGTGTTCTGTCATAGCAAGAAAAAATCATGAAAATGGAATGACATGATTTTCATCATCATCAATGTTGATGATGAAAATCATTCACAAAATTCCCAAATCCAATGAATCCTCATCACTAACCTTGTCCTCAAATTCAACATCCTGAGGTGCATGTGCATCCACCAAATGCTGGGCATGTGTTTTGCTTGTTGCGAGACAAATTGCACCCCACACAACGTGATCCACAGTTGTTCCAGAGATGGGGTAGGTCATTCTCAATTCTGTCTACAGAGACATCATCAGCAGCAAGCTAGCAAGAGCACAACGACACACAGGGCAGTGGGGATGTCCACCAGCAATTCCTCTTGCCCATTTGTCATCAATGCATTCTTATTCATCATTCCAAGTTCCACCAGCTCTTTTTTCCTGAGATTTGTGCGAAGATGCTTTCATTCGTGGTTTTTGAGAAATCACACTTTCTTTTGATCTGTGGCATTCTTCATCGCTGTGCTGATGTGTTTGCATCTGTGAAAGGTCAGTTGAACGAGTTGTGGCAGTTCAGAGCCACTTGCGATTTGTTCCACAGGCATCAGTGTCGAACACGGTGATGGGGCTATCTGCTGATGATCCTTGAAAACCATGACAGGCAGAGGCATGTGCTGATCTGAAATGCTCACTGATGAGATCGATGGGGATTCTTGTTTCTTCCATCTCACAATTTTGCAGGTGAGACATGAGAGAGTGCTTTCGACCAGGTGTTCATTGTGCAAACATGCGGTTGGCAGTGGGGAAACATTAGGAAATGGCGAACAGAAATCAACACGATGAAAGGCTTGAACCGAAGTAGGTGTCTCTGGATGTGTCTTGGGATGCAAAATGCATCGATGAATGTCGCAGATGTGCCCATGACATGGCTAGATGGATGTACATGTGAGCAAACAAATGGCCAAAAACATTGCTAGAGGCTGTGTTTTCACCAGATCTAGCTAGCTGCACCCACTTGCTAGCTTGGCAGTGTGTGCTGCAGCGTTTTCAGTGCACAACTTGACATGACCCCCCTTCGTGCAATGACAACTGAACAAATCGCATGCATGCTTGCAAGAAAACGGAAACGTCAAAATGCACACTTCAACAAGTCATCGTTCTGTGACTGGAAGTGTGGCAGGGCAGCACTGCAGCAGACCAGTATGTGTTCTGCACTGGCTAGCTTGCCAGCAAGCTAGATCGAGCACACAGCACACACGATGTGCACGCACGACAATGCACGTCTGATTGCAGACACGTACACAGCAATGGCACACGTGACACAAGTGTGATGTTGCGTGTCCATTGTGTGTGCAACGCAATGAGTGCGTGTCATTGCGGATGTTGCGGATGATGCATCATGCTATGCGTTGCTTGGAGCATGTGCACGCAAACCATTGAAAATCAGTGACTTTTTTGTCAAATTGACATTTTTGCATGAGAAGTATCAAATTAACATGCAAAACCGTCAATTTGAAAGATTTTGAACCAATTTGACACTTTTAGATGTCAAATGAAAAATGTGACTACTCAAAATTTGGCAAAATAGTTGATTTGACATTTGTTTCAAACTGTTAATTTGACACGCTACAGTTTTTGTTGAATTGACAGTGCACTGACACCACACATTTGTCAAATTGACACTTTGCAAACAGTCAATTTGAGATCATTTTTGTGCAAACGGTCAATTTAACATTGAAATGAGTGTTAATTCAATGTGCATTTTGGAGAGAATATGTCTATGGCCTTTTGAGCCAGAATCATCTCCAATTTCCGATCTAAGCTTGAAGCCAGGGATGCTTTGAGACATCTGACATGCTGATGCGTTTGGATGGATCCACCACAAGGGTCTTTTTGATGAAGTCTTTTGCAGATGAAGACACCTTGTCCCAGTATTTTGGGTCCATGGAGTATTTCCCCTTCTTGATGAGCTCAAACCGCATTTTATCTGATCCATCAGGAGAATGGAAGGGAGGATATCCGACTAGCATAATGTACGTGACAACACCCAGAGACCACACATCGATTGCAGGTCCTTGTGGGGTTTCGTTGAGGATTTCTGGTGCCATGGTGTAGACATCACCCGCAAATGATACTTTCGGTTGATGCCCCGAGTTAACAAATGCGTGCCTCCAACCGCATATTTTGATTGTCTTATTGTCAGCCGCAACATATAGTTTATCCAAACAGAGACCTCTGTGGACAATTTTTTTCTCATGTGCGAATTGCAAGGCATTTGCAATGTCTTTGACATACATGGCAGCCTCCTTTTCCTCAAAGGGACCACTTTTTGTAATTTTATCGCGAAGATCTTCACACGGGTAAGCTTCGAAGAAAACCCAATGACATCCTTTCGTGTCGAAAATATCCACGATCTTCTCGATGTTTGGATGCTTTAGACGACATTGGATTGAAATCATACCTGTGCAATGAATCCCACAGAATCTCAGAAAGAGAAATGAGAATCGATATGGATAAACGGACACACGCATGTTTTTATATTCTCGCTATCACAAAAATATGAAAATATGTATGAACACAAATTACTTTGCGTTTCCATTCTGAACCCTTCAGAGACATGACGTTGACTGTGATTGTAGTTGTACTGCACGCACAAGAGATCGGCCTTGTCCGACTTCCGCCTAGCTTTGAAGACGGTGGCACATGGTCCAAAGCTCAGTTCTGGCATCTTTCCTCCGATGGAATAAAGCTTCCTCATATCTTTTGCTGTTCGTTGTTGAGTCATGCTGAGCTGTGTTATTAGTCAATTGTCGAGGCAGAATTGTTGAAAGTGCGAGTAGAGGTAGGAGCTTGCTCAAATTCTCGGAGCGTGGAATATTCTGTTCTGTACATGTACCCGGAACTTGGGATTTATAAAGTCCGGGTGCTCGAGAAATAATACCGGGTTTTCGTTCTTTTTAGGTTATTTTTGGATATCGAAACCCAAATTAACCCGGGATTACTTCTCGAGCACCCGGGCTTTATAAATCCCAGTTTTACATGTCCGGATGTCTTCGGTGGTCTATGGTGGGGTTCTTTTGAACGTTGCTAAAAGTCCTTTGGGTGATTTCAGATTGACCCGATGCTGCCCGCTATGACCCGATGTCACTGGCACATTCGCCGAATCCTTTAAATTTTCAAGCAAAAATTCATTTTCCTCACCGGGGAAAAAGAAATGCAAAACAGCGAAGGAAGAGCGCGGTGAATGTGAAGGTAACGGTGACATGACTTAGCGGTGTGGCGCCACGCAATGGAGGGCAGGGGAAAGGACAACTTTGTGGCATGCATGGACAGGATCAACACCCATTGTTCTGAAAAAGGACACCACGATCTAACGCATTTGGGTTCATTCTCGAGGTTCATCAAAAAAAATCAGCGCAGAACACCACAGGTGAAAAAATGCAAGCGATGATTGGATCATGCACCACTTGAGAGAGAGAGAGAGAGAGAGAGAGAGAGAGAGGGAGAGAATGAGGGAGAGAAAGAGAAGGAGATGGGGGGAGGGGGGGGAAATGAAAGATGCAGTCTTTCAATGGCATGCATGTGCACAAACACGTGTGCACACGTGTGCACATGCATGCATGCTCATGCAAGTGGAGAGAGAGATGGGGAGGAAGATGCACACACACACATGTGTGTGCATGTTGATGTGCATGCATGCACGTGTGCACTGATGAAAGACTGCACCCCCAACCCCGACCCTCCCCCCTTCTCCCAACCATGACCCTCCCCCCTTCTCCCAACCATGACCCCCACCCCCCTCTCCCCTTCTCCCCACAAACCTGCCAATGCGAAAATGAGACGACTTCTGGAGTGAAGCATTGAGCGAAAATTGCAGCCCGATGCGGGACAACTCAAGTTTGATCGCCCTTGCGTCAGACTTGACCGTCCGAGTTCCGCGATTCACCTTCAGCTTGAAAGCAGCCACCTGCGCCTGCAATGCATTCTTGTCCACAAAACATGTCCCTTTGTTCAATCCGTGCTCTGCCATGTTGAGATCTCTTGAGAGAGAGAGATGGAGAGAGAGAGGGCAATTGCAAACAATCGTGACTCATCTGATGTCAACCCACTTCGTCTGATGCGCTTGCATTTTTCCACCTGTGGTGTTCTGCGCTGATTTTTTTCGATGAACCTGGAGAATGAACTCAAATTCATCAGATTGTGGTGTCCTCATTTTTCAGAACAACAGGTGTTGATCCTGTCCATGCACGCCGCAAAGATGTCCTTTCCCTTGCCCTCCATTGCGTGGCGCCACACCGCTAAGTCAGCAACTGTCACCGTTGCCTCTGCCTTCACAGTCACCGCGCTCTTCCTTCGCTGTTCTGCATTTCTTTTTCCCCGGCATGTGAAATGAAGGGCTGAATGTGAACTTCAATTTTGCAGATGAAAAGTTTTGGAAAAAATTTGGAAAGTTCAGTTCTCTTCAAAAAAAGAACTTGCAAAAGCTTTTCACTGAAATTGAAAACAAAGAGATGAAAAATGCGGTCATGGATGCAACATCAACACCAACAGATCAGTTGAGATTGGAGGTGGAACTTGCAACAAATTGAACGTCAAAGGTTCACCTTTGAAGTTGTGAATGGCAGTCTCAATTCTTTCAGAAACCTCAACGAAAGCCAACTGAAAAAAACACGTCGCACAATTCATGGTGGCAGCAACACAAGTTTCACACTTTTTGTTCATCGCAAGACAGATGAAGAAAGAAAACACGCCATCAATGAATTCAATCACAAAGGGCTGAGATTAGCAAGTGTGATGACCATCAACGGTGTGATTTTGGAAAAAACTTGCAAACTGTGCATGGCAAGCATTTGGAAATGCCATTGGCAGAATTGTTGAGACAAATTCAAAATTGTTCAACAGACAAGTTTCGGAGTCTTGATGAGAAACCAAAATGCGGCCAATGAAATGAACAATCCTTCATTTGAGCGCAGTGTCATCAGTGATCACATCAAAATTGTTCACAATGGTTCATGCTGGCATGCGATGTCAAATCATCAAGTGATCATGATGTCAGTCAAATTGTTGTGAAAAACAATGATGACAACATGGCCATGAACTGCAAACACCTCAAACGTGATGTCAATGATGAAGCAAAAACTTTTGGTGCCCTGTTCCATCAACCTGAAAAACACAACAGAGAAAATTCCTGTGTGTTCAATGCCATCATTGTGGCGCTCAGTCTGCACGCCACGGCCGGACAGGCAGAGCGACGTCCATTGTGTGCGCAACCCGCGACACACGACGTCCTGGGACGCCTCGCGGCACGTGTGACGCACGTGCCAGCACGGAACGTTCTGAGAACGTGCAGTTCGCTGCTCTTGTGTTCTTGGAAAGTTCCTTCGTTCTTCCTCGGACTGGCCGCACTCTCGGACAAGTCCAGGAACTGTCACAGAACGTTCTGCACGACACAGTGTTCGTGCAGTGCGACAAAGGCGTCGGAACGACGCACAGTGAAAACAACGCATGATTGCATTGCAGGTGAAAGCTTTCTCGGAGCCGCACGCGCAACTTGAGCCTGCTTGCATGCAAACACAACTCAAAAGACACAACTCAAACGGACACACAACTCAAAAGGCAAACTCAACTCAAACACCACAGCAACAGTTCAAGTTTCATCAACGCTTTCATGAATCACGCTCAACCGCCTCTTGTCAACGCAGCAGCGATGCATGCGTGCACCCCAATGCCCGATTCAGCGCAGGACGACAAAATCGTGGATCGCTGTCTCAACAGGCCCGGTGCAAAGCAGGCACGGGAACCTCCTGTCGGCAGGGCCTCGTCTCTCAACTCGTCAGCTGAGAGCAAATACGTGCTCGGCACATCCCCATTGGCACACGCCGCTGACGAGGGCGATGTGCACTCCAGAGTGAGCGCGACATCATGCATTCACATGAAAAATCATTTGAAAAATCCAGACGTGCATGCATCATCTGCGCGCTGCAATGCATCTCGCCATGCGCGCATGCGCGCAAAGATGCGGCGCGATTTGTTGCAATTGTCATCAAGTGAAGCGAGGGCACAACGTAACTCGCTAACTTCCTTGTTCGAACTATGCCACAGGCGTTTTTTTCCCCAGCGATTTGTTCATTGTAGCTCATCGGTCGATTCATGGCCTTGCGCGCACATTTAGACCCAGCTAGCCAGTCCTTCATAGCTAGATAGGTTTGAGGATCGTCATAGCTTAGAATGATGGCTGAAATGGTCTTTATTACGATATGTGCCACGCAGAAGGTTACATTATACACTGTCATCATGCAATTTATTAGCTGTCGCGACTAGAAGTCGTCGCCCACTCAATCCATTACGAGCGTGCACTCGTTTTGGCGCGAGTAAGATCAGGCGGCACTGCCTCTACCTGCCCATCATCACCATCGAATCCGAATTGATCTACGCTGCTTATTGACTGTGTGCGCATGAGCAAAGGACGGTTCGAAGTAAGCTTGTTGGCGCTCATTACGAATCGTACAGCTCTATCCACTTCCTCTGAAGAATATCTGAGGAGGAGGGGGGGAGGGGCGGGAATGATTCTCAGGGAAGAGGAATGTATTCATAGCATTGGGAGTTTTGAAATGATCGCTTTTTCACTAAATCTGCACGGGTACGAAAAGGAGAAGATGCGCTGGGCTGTGAGCACTAGTGGCAAGTC